>JAOXYD010032124.1:0-14096 GCA_028565735.1 Pinacopodium congolense | reverse complement strand
GCAAGCTTTATGTACGCGGGCTCGGTTCCTGCGCGTGGGCTCAGCGCCTGCAAGTGGGCTCTCCAGGCGAGTGGGCTCTCTAGCTACAAGCTTCCAGGCGTAAAGGCAGACTAGCAGTCTAGTAGCTTGCAGGCTCCCAACAGTAGGCTTCAACAGTCCAGCAATCCAAAATTAAATTTTAACTTCTTTTCTTCAAAATGCCTCCATATTTCGTAAATGACAAAAAATATAAAAACATCATAATCAAGATAATATCCATCTAATATGCTCTAAAAATATCTAAAATTAATATGTAAATTAATAACCTATCAAGGGACATTTGAAATCACAATGCCCCCACCTATAAAAAGAGGAAGAAAAGAGTTTAGAAGAAGGAGAAGTGGAGAAAAGAAAAGAAGGATTTCAAAAAGAAGAAAGCATTAAAAGCATCATCGTTCGAATGAAGCGATTCTGAAGAGGAAAAAGTTACCAATATGTGCTTTATGACACACAACAAGGTATGCCCTTCTTTTAGTGAAGATGAGTGTTGTTATACATGTGATGAAGTGTTAGAATATATAGAAAAATTAACTAAAAAGAGCAAAGAATTGCAAGATAAGCATAAGAAAGCCTTAGAGGAATTAGAAGCATATAAATCAAAAAATAGTGACCTTAGAAATGACATAATCTTAATTAATAAATACAATGATGAGTTAGTAAATGAAAATAAGTCTTTAAAGAAAGAAATAGAATCCCTTAAAGGATCACTAAAAAAATTTAACAAGGGAAAAGAAAAACTAGATAATCTATTAAGTGATCAAAAGTTCAGAAATGATAAACATGACCTGGGATAGAATGAAAAAGGGACATCTTCTAGTAAGACTATGTTTGTAAAAGCAAAGAATGTACTCCCAGAAAAGTTCAGAATACATATAAAAGACCAGAACCTAAACATCATGCTTTCAAATACACCTCAAAACCTAGGAATTTTCCCCAACAGTGATTTAATGATAAAAAGACCTTCATACATCTCAAACAAGATTTTCGACAAAGTATGTATAAAGATTTAAGATATAAAAATGAACATAGAAATGTATACACTCAATTGTTTTGTACATAATGTGGTTATCATGGACATGTTTTTTATTTTTATTATGATGGATTAAATAGTTTTATAAATGACTATAAAATAATTATGTTCATAAAACAAAAACTATTTGGTTCTGAAAATAAGATAAATTTTTGTTCACGATTTTTCAATATCTTTTCATGTTTACATGTTTGTTAAATGTTGTTTTCTAGTTTTAAATGGATTAGCTTAATAACTTTACTATTTATACGCTTGTCAGCTTCGCCATCCTCAATTGATTGGTCAATTGAATGATAACATCGATCGACCAAAGGTCATTTTGTTGACTGAATAGGTTGGTTCAGTCAACTAATAAACAAAACTTTGTTGATCGAACGATCGATACAGGTGATTCGATTGACTGATGAGACAAAACCTTCGTTTTTTTGTTTTGTAATCCATAAGATCATAAGTAGTTAAATAATCATCTTGTATTTGTGTTTCTTCTTTGTGTAAACCTTTACGGCATGAGTTAGGTATACTAACACTTAAAGACCCTAGATAAGATGGGTACCTAAAATTATTTTTATTTGTCTTCCAAGAAAAGAGAAGGAACAAATTGTGCGTAGATAGTGGGTATTCACGGCATATGACTAGGGATCCCTACAATTTATCACATTCAAGAGTAAACATGGAGGATCTTTCACGTTTGGAGATAATGCCAAAGGTAAGGTAATTGGTATTGGAAATTTAGGTAAAGATAAGTGTTCATTGATCGATCATTTTTTACTTGTTAAAGGTTTAAAACATAATCTATTAAGTGTAAGTCAACTATGTAATAAGAACTACAAGGTTAGATTTTTAGGGGATGAATGTGTGGTCACTGAGATAGCTAACAATAAGGTCATATGCTTAGGAAAAAGAGAAAGAAATATATAGGTTGTTGATCTACACTATGATACTAAACTTGAAGATAAATGTTTTATATCCTTGAGTGAATGCGCTTGGACTTGGCACTATGACTCGGACATGCAAGCATGGATCTCCTTTCAAAGTTCAACTCAAAACAACTTGTTAGAGGACTTCCAACAATAAAGTACAAAAAAGATAAAATATGCAGAGCATGTCAAATGGGAAAACAAGAAAGAAGTTCATTTCCAAGCAAGAAATCGATAACTTCCTCTAGACCCCTTGAATTACTTCATATGGATTTGTTTAGACCTACTAGAGTGGCTAGTTTGGGAGGCAAATTATATGCATTTGTTATTATTTATGATTTTAGTCGTTTTACTTAGATTTTATTTTTAAGCTTAAAAGATGAATGTTTTAAATCCTTTGTGAGCTTTGCAAAGAAAATATAAAAAGAAAAATCCTTATGTATTTCATCTATTAGAAGTGATCATGGTAGAGAATTCGAAAATGACATGTTTGAATGTTTTTGTGATGATCATGGAATTGGCCATAATATTTCTGCACATAAGAGACCTTAACAAAACGATGTAGTAGAAAGGAAAAATAGATCATTACAAGAAATGGCACAAACCATGATAAATGAGTATGATCTGCCAAAGTATTTTTGGGCAAAAGTCGTTGTATGTGAATGGCATGTCATCAATAAGATAAAAATTAAACATAAGTTAAAGAAAACTCCTTATGAACTTTTGAACGGTAAACAGCCAAAAAGTAGTCATTTCAAAGTATTTGGATGGAAATGTTATATCTTGAACACTAAATAAATTTTGGGAAATTTTGATTCTAAAACTTATGAAGGCTTTTTCTTAGGATATTCATTATCAAGTAAAGCATATAGAGTGTATAAGAAGAACTCTCATGTGGTTGAGGAATCTAGGCATGTTGTTTTTTTTATGAAATTAACCCTTTCGAAAGAAAGTGCTTGAGTTTGATGATGCAGATGTAATTAAGGGATTATAACACCTTCAACTTAAAGATAATGGACAAATATCCCAAATTGTTGATCCAAGTAGAGAAGATGAAGAGCTACAAAGAGATTAGAGATACAAGAAGGATCGTCTAGAAGAACCAATTATAGATGATGTTCATCAAGGGGTAACCACTTGATCAAAACTTAATCTATCTCATATTTCCTTTCTTTCAAAGATTGAACCTAAGAACATAGAACAAGATTTAGATGATGAAAGTTAGATCTTAGCTAGGAATGAGGAGTTAGAGCAATTTGAAAGAAACAAGGTTTGGACCTTAGTTCCTAGACCCTTAGATCATCCCATAATTGGTACACAATGAGTGTTTAAGAATAAATTGGATGAACAAGGTAATATTGTGAGAAACAAGGCTAGATTAGTGGCGAAAGGATATAATCAAGAAGAGGGAATAGTTATGAAGAAATGTTTGCTCTCGTAGCTAGATTAGATGCTATTAGACTACTTCTTTCATTTGCGTCTCACATGGGCTTTAAACTTTTTCAAATGGATGTAAAAAGTGCATTGTTAAATGGTTGTATTCAAGAACCCCTTAGTTTTGAATGACATGATGCACCCGAACACATTTTTAAATTATACAAGGCATTCTATGGTTTAAAACAAGCACCTAGCGCATGGTATGATAGATTAAGTGCATTCTTACTTTCCAATAACTTTGAAAATGGAAAATTAGATACTACATTGTTTATTGAGAAGGATCAAAGTGATTTTTTAATTGTACAAAAATATTTTGATGATATTATTTTTAGTGCTACTAATGTACGTCTATGTCAGGATTTTGCCAAGTGTATGAGTGGGTAGTTCAAAATGAGCATGATGAGAGAATTAAATTTCTTTCTCGAACTTCAAATCAAGCAAATAAAGAATGACATCTTCATAAGTCAGTCAAAGTACACACAAGAACTTCTAAAGCCCTTTGGCATGGATCCAAAAAAGCCTTTAGGAACCCCTTTGAGCACATCTACCAAATTGAATAAAGATTAAAATGGAAAAGGCGTAGATGTCAAACTCTTTGGAGGTATGATTGGAAGTTTATTATATTTAACTGCTAGTCATCCAGAAATAATCTTAGTGTTTGTTTATATGCATAGTTTCAATCCTCTCCTAAAGAATCACATCTGTTAGTTGTTAAAATAATTTTACGATACTTGTGTGGCACTTTGAATTTAGAACTATGGTACCCTAGAAAAGCATGTTTAGATTTGTTTGGGTATTCTGATGCTGACTATGCGAGCAGTTTATTGGATAGAAAAAGTACATCTAGTGCATGTCAATTTTTAGGAAATACATTAGTCTCATGGTTCTGTTGAAAACAAAATTTCGTTTCATTGTCTACAGTGGAAGCTGAATATGTAGCCACCGGTAGTTGTTGCACTCAATTACTATGACTTAGATAATAACTTAGGGATTATGGATTTCACCTTGATCGAATTCCTATTCGGTGTGACATCGCCAGTATAATTTGTTTGACAAAAAAATCCTATACAACATTCCAGGACTAAACATATAAAAATTCGATATCATTTCATTCGAGATCATGTGCAAAATGGTAATATTGAACTTGAATTTGTTGACACATTGCATCAATTTGTGGATATCTTTACTAAATCACTGTGTGAAGATCGTTTTTTAACTATTAGAATAGAAATTGGCATGATAGATGGGCTCTCTCTTTGACTATTGTATTTACACCCTTTCTATTGATTCCAAAAAGGGGGAGAAGAGTAGGTATGTTTTTAGGGGGGAAAAGAAATATGTATGATTTTAGGGGACGCTACATATGCATGAAGTATGGGGGAGTTAATGAGAACTAAATCACTTGAATCTTGAAATTTGATTATGTTAAATTAATTATATTTTTTAAATCATTTTAATTTTGTCATCAAGAAAAAGGGGGAGATTGTTAAACCAAGGAAGGTTCCACCCGATTTTAATGATGACAAAACTTTTATATTACTAATATTTTTGTTAAATGAGCTTAAAGATAGGTATGTTAAAGAGGAAGAAGTTTAGTTAGACGATAATGCATTGACGCTGCTAAATATTGAAGGTTAGTTGACTGAATACATATGTTCGGTCAATCGAACTACAACAATGAAGGAAGCATCGGCCAATTAAAGGAGGATTGGTCAATCGAATGAGACTGAGTAGTCAACCGAATAAACTTCCAAGAGTGATCGACTGACCGAATGAAGAATGATGGACTGAAGGAAGACCGGTCGACCAAATGTTGGCTATCGGTCGAGCGAATGAAAAAATTTAGAAGATAGGTCAACCAAACATGGCCTATCAGTTGACCAAATGGAGCACAATGATCATATTGTTCAACGGATAGAAAATTTGTCCAACAGATATAAAATATATCCAACGGTAACAAGATTTGTCCAATAGCCAAAAAGAAATAAATTAACAACGGATACTTTAATGGCTAGCTTATTTGCTTTTTCATTATAAATAGTCAGAAGAAAAAAAAAGGAACAACACATAGAATACGAGTTTTGGAAATCTGATTAAGTATTTTGAGAGTTTAACTTTTATACGTATTTTGAGATTGATTGATTCTCAAGGTTGTGTGAGAGTTGTATTTTTATCTACTTGTGGGAAATTGTTTGGTTATTTTGAGGTTATTCTTATGCCTATAAAAAGAATTTGTCAAAAGGTTATTCTTGAGCCTTGAAAAATAATTTTTGGTTATCCTTGAGTAGAAAAGAAGTTGTAAGTTGTTACAAAATTTTCAAGTTTATAATTCGTATTATTTTTTCATAATCTTTAGCATTTTTATATTATTCATAATCGTTTTTACTTAGCTTCAGTAAATTATTGGTTCTTTATCTATTTTAAAGTTTTAGAACCTAATTCACCTCCTCTTATGTGTCATTTATGGCCAACATTTCACATAAGAGATCCCCCAACTGTTGCATATATTGTGCCTCTTGTTTATTTAGTAACTCCATTATAAAAAATTTGCAGCAAAAATTCCCTTGGTAGATTATGGTTAGGGTAGTTCCTTTACAGCTCCTTAAATATTTATTGTGCTTTATACAAAGACTCACCTTTACTCTACTGAAAATTTAGTATTTCCTTGAAGATTCTAATGGCCTTCATTGATGGAAAATATGTGGCCAAGAAGGCTTGTACCAATTGATCCTATATAGTAATGTTTTTTTTATTTAGCGAATTTAACCAAGCCTTGACTCAATCCTTAAAAGTAAATAGGAATAACCTGAACTTTGCAACATCTTTTGATAAGCCATTATATCTAAATGTATCAATTTATAAGAAGTTGGCTAGATGGGCATTTAGATCTTCATTGGCTAAGCCATAGAATTGAACATTCCTTTGCAACATGTTCAATAACGTTGGCTTAATTTCAAAATCATTAGCCTATACTGGGGGTCTTGTAATACCTTGTTGATTGACATTGAAGTCAAGCCTCATGAAGTCCATGAGAATTCTTTCGTGCTTACCTTGATTCCTTTTTTTTTCCATTGTTTTTTTAATAGCTTCTTGGTGCTTACTCTTCGAAGTTCTCTTTCGTACATGGTGATGTTTAAAATTTCAGCATCCTCTATCTTACATAAGCTCTTAGTTAGCCTTGTGTTCATGAACCTAAAATCAAACAAGAAAAGTGTCAAAAATACTTAAATCAAAAGAATCCAAATTGAATAAGATGATAAAATAACAATCCTCAGTGCCACAAACTTATTTGCTAGTTTTCGCTACATTGCAAGTCTATAGGTTGTATTTATGGTACAACAAATATTAATCCCATGAGGATTGAATTTATTCTCCTAATAATTTCAATTTCACTTTGTTTAAAGTGAATAAAATTATAAAAATGAAAAAAACTAAACTAATGAAACTTTAATGAATTTAATCGTAGAAGAAAGCAAAACAAAGAAAATACTTAATAATGGAGACTTAGGGGTTATTCTATTCTTATTTATCCTAATTTTACCTTATTGATTCAATTATATTTGATCCTAGATATCCAATGGTTTGACTGCTCTCTCTCGAGATCTAATCAATTAATCCCAATTGAAATACTTTCAAATTGAATTGTAACCTCTAGGTTTACAACACCACTCCTAACTATACAATCAGATTTGAATCAACCCTAAGGATACCTAAGAAGTAATTAAGATCTATCTTCCATCACTTGTTAATATGTTAATTGTAGGTCCATTAAGCTACCAACTCTTGTTACACAACCTAACTCAATTAAATCAAAACAATTGCTCAATTTAAAGTAATTATAGGCTCAACAATTAATACAAACAATCCTTCTTTAACTCAATAAGATAAAAGTTGGATAAAAAATTCAAGCACAACCTCTAAACTATAATGAGCAATCCATAATCATGTTTAAATAACCATTATTTAGATTTAACATCAAAATGAAATCAAAGGAAAGATAAACTAATGATGATATTGAAGGCCTGTTTTTCTAGAATATTTCCATAGCTTCCTTAAATCTTGATTTCTCCTTTTTTATCTTGAGTTTCTTGATGTTTTTCTCCTTTCAAAACCATTCTTTTTCTATCCTGGATGTTCTTTAGACTTAGAATGGCTTCTTCTAGGGTTTTTCCACGTCTCTTTGATCCAAAACATCTTATAGAACCGACTTAACCACATCATCTCACAAATCCTGGAAATCGTGAAGTCGCTATAGCGACCTAGCCTAGTGAATATATTCCGTTGCTATAGCGAATTTGTCACTGTAATGATCAGGTTGTTACTCCAAAACCTCCTCTTCCACTCCTCTTAGCCTATTAATTTAATTCCACTTGAGCTTACATTAGATATTCACACCAAAATGATAGAATTCTTACCTAGGGTCAAAAAACATCACATGAAGAACACTTAAACACTGACAAAACACTATAATAACATCAAACTAAGTCTAAATCATATAATTTTCATCCTAAACATGCATATTAACACACCAAACCTTTATGGAATTAACTTCTTATACAATCCTATCAGCCAGTAGCTTGAAATGGAGTTTAGAATTCTAACCCGACATGCCATGTTGCACTATCATCCTTAAACTAACCCGGTTGTATTTCTAAGGAAAAAGTAAAACACCTAGTAGACATAGAGAATTTCTCCTCACGAAGGTGAAAATTTACCATATTAGTGTTATCAGTTGTCACCCTGTGCTTTTTAAACTCATATGTAGCCAAAATCTCACAAAACAAGTTTTTATAACTGGACTTCCTAACATCTGTAGAAGTCTTCCAACATATAATCTTTGAGTAGTATTAAATTGAGTCCGTTATTCCTAAACTCTCCAAATCATCAAATTTGAGACACCTTGTTGGCTCAACTTTAAGCCGAAGTAGTGTGTTGTGTTTATTAGTGATCAGAGAGTTGTTAAATTGAATGTTTGAGGTGGTGTTGTCACCACTTTGAGGAGAAGGTTGCCTATTGTGGTGGGCCTTTTCTCTCTTTCCTTTTTAGGAATAATTCCTGTAGAAGTTAAAAAGGAATTGTTAGTGCTTATGGTCATCCCTAACAAAAATAATTAACAAACCATAAAAACATATGAACACATCACCATACTAATGTATTAATCACAAAGCCTTAAATATTCAAGCATGTAATGTTTTCTATCAGTTAGTAAATGAACGGTTTGGTACCTCTTAACACAACATAACCTTTCTCTATAAAAAATATGATTGATTTGTTATGAGTGCTAATTGTCATATGACGATGATTAATCTCCATGAAATGCAATGGGTAAGTCCCTTGAAGCAATAAAGATTCAATGGATCCAAAGTTAGACATAAATCATTCGACATTATCTTTAACCTAGTATGTTTCAACTTCATTTATTGATCATCCTAAAAAATAATATTAATGCAAAATGGCTCTAAATGATAGTCCATAGGATATTAATAATGGGCAAGTGGTTTAGAAGATGAAAAAATCACTACTAAAAGATGATAGGTTCATAAGAGTAGGACAATTCACAATTGGGTGATGAAAAATACAACTAAATTTGGAAAGTACTCAAACCCAAGTGAAAAATCATGCAGATCAACACTAAATTGAATGAGTAATATGAAGTAATAGTTATTCCTGGGTAATAACATCCATAAACAACTTTTTGTATTAAAAAATGGTGAAGCTAACCTCAAATAAAATTAGGAAACTCAATCATGAAAAACCTTAAGCTGAGCAACAAAACCCATAATAAGGAAGAAGGATGTTGATTAGCTTGTTGAATTGATGTAGTGACAAGGATGTGTTTTGTTATGTAATTTCATATGGATTCATCCTTACCTTTCATAAAAAAGTGGTTAAATTTTGTTTAAATAATGTTGAATGAAAAATTAGAGGTGTTGACACTTGTTCTGGATAAAAAGGCCAAGTTTTAGTAGGATTTGGAGTAAAATTAGAGCAAAGGAGCTACTGTAGAGGAGCTAAACGATGATTCAACATGAGGCTAAATGGTGCTGTTTAACTAAAGGGACTTACTATTTAGGTCCCAATTCTATAAATGGTGGTTAAAATACCTAATATTTTACTCTAGCATACCGCTATTTAACTTAATATCAGGAAAAAAGAAGAAGGATAAAGTGGCCTTTTCCACATCCTTTACTTTATCCTAATTGGAAAGGGTATAAAAGTGTCCTAAGGATGTAGAGAACATACACCTTTTATTAGTCTCCATCATTTTCTTGGAATTTCATCTTATTTTTTTGTACTTTAGTTGTTTTGAATCCAATAGTTATAATTTGAATACGTTAGCTCATAATGATTCCTATCGTTAATTAAAAATTAATTGTGGTACTTGAAAGATTTTAACTTGACAAAACTTTGCTAAACTATGAAATGATGCTAACTTTAAATTCTTTTGTTTTTGTTTTTATTTTAAGTGCTTTACATGTGTTTAATGGCCCATTCATATGATATTTAGTGTCTAAGTAAAATTTTTGTGGATTATCATATGAATGTGAAATGGGATTATTGAAATAAGTGTTGGGAAAAGAAAAGAAAAATGTGTGTTTGTGTTGTTGAATAAAGTAAGCAAATTTCACTATGTTAACTTCAAACCAATGAAAAGGTTAAAGTTTATGAGTGGAGCTAGTAGCCATTAAAGAAGGTCATCTAACCTAGTAACCAGAGATTTTCATCACAAAATGGTCATCCTCACATCAAAAAGCTAGATGGCATCTCGAACAAGATAAACGAGCAACTTAATTTAGTAACCGAGGTCATTTACAACAAGGTGCTTGATCTCACGTAAAAATACTAGGTGAACTTCTAAACATTGTTAACAAATCAAAATATGTTATGTTTTTAGTTGTTTTTGGTTATTTCGATCATCTTTATCTAGTTTATGTGATTACTTATGCAAAATCGCTTCGATACTAGATATTATGCATATTGGTTACTTTTTCACTAAATGTGTCTTACTTGTGATTTTTTTTTGTTTTTTATCATGATAAAGTTGAAATTGATAAACTGTATTAAAAGCATAGATTGATTTCTCTTTTACTCAATTAACTTTTGATTCTTGGTTGGAATTATTTGAGTGAAGTGATTAAATCATTACTTAAGGACAAGAAATTGTTCAAGTGTGCAGGAATTCGATAGAGATGCATTTCATTATGTTTTATTATATAATTTCATATGGATTCATCTGTACTTTTGATGACAAAGTTCTTAAACTATGTTTAAATTGTGTTGAATGATATATTGGAGGTGTTGACACTTGTTTTGGATGAAAAGGCTAAGTTTTGGGAGGTTTTAGAGCAAAATTGGAGCAAAAGAGCTACCAAACACTATTTTACTCCAACATACCATCGTTTAACTTACTATTAGAGAAAAAAAAAGAAGGATAAAAGGGTCTTTTCCATGTCCTTTCCTTTGTCCTAATTGGAAAGGGTATAAAAAGGTCCTAAAGATGCAGAGAACACCCACTCTCCATTAGCCTCCATCATTTTCTTGGAGTTTCATCTTATTTTCCTAACATTTTCTTCATGTTCTTAAGGTTCTAAGCATTCCTATTTGTAGTTAATGTTAAGCTTTTAGTTTATGTTATAGATAGTTTAAACTTCAGTTTTCAGCTACTATTTGATTTTTATTTCAATTTTTTTATATTTTACACTTGGTTTATGTTGGATAAGTCATAAACTTTATATTTTAGATGAATAGATTATGTTGCTTTCATTTTCCAACAACTATCTTTATTCTTTTATGATGTTATTTAGCTATTTATTTTCTATTTTATTTAATTTCATTATGATAGGTTAAATTTATTTTAGGTAAGAAGGTATTGATGGGATAATGAATGAATAATTGTGAGAATTAATTTGATTTGCATTAGGCTTTGTGTTTTAGGATAAGATTGAATTGGAATTTAGGCTAATTGTTATGAATTAGGAATTGTCATATAGGTTTGGCCATCCTATTAACAATTTCTAGTTTAATTGCTAAGTATAGGCTTTTGATTCGTAATTGCCATTAGCAAGTACCATAGGTAGTGATAGGTTAAGTGATTTTGTAAGTAAACTTAATCAACTTAGCTTAGGATTCCAATTATCTAAGTTACACAATTTGAGCTTGTGTGATTGTGGCTTAGGCTAATCATTCCCTAGTGTTTAATGTCATCGCATGATTAAATCTAGAAAGCTTGTTCTAAGTTATTGTGTGATTAGGGGCAAATTTTTTATCCTATAGTATTTTTCTAAAATTAGTATAATAGAGGGCACAAGAGCTTATTTATGTCCATAAGTTAGAATCTTAGATAAAACATAATCTTTATATTTTTAATGATCAATTATAAGTCCAAAATCTTAGATATATCTTCTACCTACCTTTCCCTTATTGTTATATGTTTGTTTTTATTTTATGTTCCTTCTTATTTGTTTTAATTTAGTTAGTTTCCTTTTATATTTATTTTAATTTTCCAAAAATTCCAAGGGTTTTAATTTCTTTTTATTTTTCTTTATCTCAATAGTAAAAATGGCTTTAACGCTCCTTAGATTTTTGTGGATTTGACCCTAACACACTTTAATTCCTAGTAAGGTTCCATTAAGTTTATTATTAGGTAGTTTGTGATGAGCTATCATGTAGATAAGTGAGTTAGAACACAAAATTTAGGGTGTAAGGGCTTGCTTTAGTATAAAGCGGATAAAAGATGAAGACAAGTGTAGAGGAGTGAAAGTAGGCTCATGAGACATGAGTTTTCTTATGAGTCTCTAAGTTTTTTATTTTTATTTTTTTATTTTTTTAATTCACTAAATAATGAAATAAAATATAACTAAAAACGAATACCAAAACGTAAGCAAATGCAAACACATAAAAAAATCGCAACAACAAAACAACTGTTTGTAACTAATTTTAAAAGAGTCAAATGAAAGTAAATAAAAGAAAAAAAAATAAGGAAAATGATCAATAGGTTGCCTCCCATAAAGCTCTTGTTTAAAGTCATAAGCTTGATGACCCTTTTCTTTGTCAAGTTATTAACATCTTCCTCTTCCAAACTATATTTTTCTTCTTGCTTTTAGAGCTCTTTGTATCCCCTACATTCTCACTTCTTCTTTCATCTATCTCCTTCATGATGATATTTAGAGTAAGGTCATCTCGATAGAGTTTAAAGGTTGGCATCATTAACCAACTAAATTCCAAGGGTTCAATCATTTCCTTCCCTTGCAAATCACTTTATATTTCACTAAATAATTTATCAAAAGATGTGAAATTTGGTTTCTTATTTAAGGATGGTGTAATAGTTTCATAATTGGAAAAAGTGATTAACTCATCCTTAATTCTAAGAGTTAAATCTCTTTTCTAAAAAATCAATTAATTCCTTGAGAGTAGCTAGAAAAGATGTACTAAGAATTAAAGGAATTTCCTCTTCGTCTTTAACATCTAAGATCATGAAATCAATAAAGAATATAAATTTATTTTCCTATGATACTTAATTGATCTGTCTGCTAACTATATACTCATTCTAGTGGATTTAGTAATCTCTAGTTCCAATTTGTTAAATAGTTTATCCAACATATGATTGATGCCAACTCGTAAGTCAGTTAATGCATTAGGCAAAAATAAGCTACCAATTATATAAGGCATAGAAAAACTCCCTAGGTCCTTTAACTTCTGTGATAGTTTATCCACGATAATAGCAACACACTCCTCACTCATTATCATCTTTAAACTCTTTTTCTTCTTTTTGGTGCCAAGCTCATCACTCGAAAACATTGTATTTTTTGGTTTCTGCTAAAGGGATTTAACTAAAGGGATGTTAGTATTCAATTTCTTAATGGGTTACAAATGTAGACCTGAATGCTCCTCTAGCTTTCCCATGCTTACTTTGTCAAGAATCAAATGTCATGACTCACTTATGTTCTCTTGACTTTCCTCCTTCTGTGTTTCTTCTCTTGTCTCTTTTCCTTAATGTACCAACTCCATGTCGTCCTTCTCAGTGCCTAAAAATACTAAATTCACTTGCTCCTTTGTATTCTTTTCAGTATTACCAGGTAGAGCATCTAATGGTATCTCAAAATTATGTGAAACCCTTCTAAAGATGGCCTAAGTTTTGAATTCCCTCCTATGGTGGTTAAATGAGGTGTTTATAGGTAAGGAGGGTTATTTTGGTAGGTGGTGGCATCATGCTCAAAGCTATGAGTCTTAGCCATGAGATTCTTTGGATAGATCTTATGGGTAGGGTCACAAGCATGACCCTACCTGTGAATCTTCCAACTCTTGCCTCCTTTGGTGTTTTCTGATCCAACTCCTTCCATGCTCATTTGATGGTCATGAAACTTGATATGGAGTTTCCTTACATAATGTACTTGTTTTCCAAATTGCTTTCATAACCATTGTACTCTTGAAAATCATACAAAATGTGATTAAACATAGGAAACATATAAGCATCATCTCATTCTAAAAATCTAACTCATTTTACATAAGAATCACATGGATTTTTATTAAAAACTCAATTAGGTAATACCAAATGATGCCTAAAATATGTATGAATTAGGATCTAACATTATGCTAACTATTTAGTGGTAGGTCAGGTCTTACTACAGGGGATGATTGCCTTTGTAGGACTTAGCTTTATGTTTGTATTGGTT
>JAOXYD010032094.1:0-14098 GCA_028565735.1 Pinacopodium congolense | reverse complement strand
AAATAATAAAAATAACAAAGGCAAAACATAAATTGACTTTTAAATTAACGCAAACACATATAACTTAAGCTATTATTTAATTAACTAAAACCTAATTAAACAAAACTTAAACTAAAAGCTTAAATAAAAATTCTAATAACTATAAATTAAATAGAAACAGAAAATAAATAAATTAAAACCTAAGTAATAATCAAGAAATAAAGTATAATTAAAATAAAAACATGAAAAGAAATTTAATTCAACTTTACTAAAGACAAAATTAATATTGTAATTTAAAGAAAACAATAACCTTAACACTAAAATAATATTCAGAACAAAACAAATAAAAAAATAACATAAAATTTCACAAAACAAAACAAAACTGGAATGTAAATTATAACTGAAATTAAAAGCAGAAACAAGAATAATGAACAACAATTAATTTAAATCAAACTCCTAAAGTATGCAGGTGCGGCGTCTGTCTTGGTGTGCAGCTCGTTGGTGCATCTCCTAGTCCATGAAGCTGGTGCAAGTGCATCTCTCTTATGCAAGTGCGTGTCCTGGGCTAGCTACTGACCACCCCACTCACTCACAGCCGCAAGGAGCTTCGTCAAGACAGTCGCCTGACTCCAAGACTTTCGAACCTTCCTCAAGCCAAGCTGCCACACACACTTCTCACATGTGCAGCGTCACCACTTTTGGAGTCAAGACCCGTAGCTCTTCCTCCAACCGCCAACTCAACTCTCCAAAGCCTCATAGGGATTGACGCCTAAATCAATTTAAATCAGCATCCTCCTTCTTGTATTCCCGCATGTATCTGTCTCCTCTATGCTCGTCATTTTTCTTAATGCAAAACAGTGAGTTCAAAGTGATTTAATTGATTTTTTTCTTTTTTTTCAAACTAATACAATTTTGATTTTTTCTCCAATTATTTTAAGCTTATCATGTTTTAGTCTAAAATTTGTGTTAAAGAAATAAATCTTTCATTAAATAAAATATAACACAAATTAAGCATTTAAACAATAAAATAAGATTGAAATAGCATTAAAAAGCTTATGAAAATTTAATAAATTTCAATCTTATCATAATTTCCTAATTCCAAAGTTAGGGTTGAGTGTGTGATACATAATAGCCCATAATGATTAATGAAAATTGCAATATACTAGTTAAATTCATGGGTAAATTTAGCTAACCAGTCTAGGGTCCTAATTCTTTAAGTTATACCTTCTGATCTTGTGAGTAGATGGCCTAAGTTAGTCATTCCTTAGTATAAAATGCTTTTTTGTTATTATACTTAGAGAGCTTACTTACAGTGGAGTTAGTAGTGTTTGTGGAGCTTATTAGATCACCTATTTTTTAGGGACTGAGTGCTTGAGAGCTTGTTCGGACCCATAGGGTAACATCTTACCTAAAGTAACTTCTATCTTGGTTCAAGAATCAAAAGTTATCCCAAAATCCCAGTGATACCTTCGGCCTATTTCTTTTCTATTGTTGTTAGTTTATGGTCTTTTTCTTTGTGTTTGTCTTTTTAGTTGAATTAGTTGCATCTTAGTTTTTTTAGTTTTCATTGCATTAGTGAATTCTGTTATTGTTTTCTTGACAGCATTTGAAATAGTGATAATCTTCTAGCTCTCTGTAGTTTGACACTAACTCACTATGCTACACAATGAGGTATAGCTAGGAATTATTATTTGATAGTTTTACGATGAACTATCATTGCTATTTGATTTAATGTCTTAAACAAAATGTAGCTCAAATTGTTAGGTGAATAATACTAATCCTTGTGGGATATTATCTATTATACTATAAAGATACGAGCCGCATACTTATGTTATAGCAAAAACAAGTTAGCACTTGCAAGTAACACCCTAGTTATGAAAGTGCATGTAATCCTATATCATATCCATTTGCATAAGTAACTGATCAACCTAGCCCCTAATATCAGTAATGACTGTATCCATTTGAGTATCAAGGTCAATTAAACCATGCTCCATTTGTGAGACCATCATTATTAGCTCACCATAATAATGACAGGACCCCGTCCTATCGGACTAGGTGACCTACCCAGCACTCTATGAAAACCTTCTAGTCGATTATCTTAATCAAACTAAAAATGTCTCCATGAAGCTAAGCCTCATTTCCACAATCGTTAACATGTCTTGACTTGTGTTTCATTAAACATAAGTAGTGAAGTTTTAGAAAGTGTTTGTAAAAGTTCTTAAAATTTTTTAGCAGCACAACAGCTGCATTTTCCAAACCCAAAAAAATTTACAATATCCTAAAAACAATTCAAAACACTTCTATATTCACCATACACACATTCGACTACAACTAAGGACATTTAAGTCCACTCAAAAGTAACATTAAGAGTTCAAAGCATTTATTAACCCATAAAAATTGATTACTAAAAGTTTATAAAACCATGCATTCATTTAAAAGGATTTAGTAATAATTGTTTTACAAAAATCTTATACATATAAGACATTAAATACAATATGCACAATGCAAAAGTTGCCTACACAGCAGCACTTGATGAAGATAGCTACACGTGGGTGGAGTCCTAGCTACTTAAGCCTCTAATTGAGCACTTGGGAAGTTATTTGAAAACAGGAAAAAGAGTGAGCTAAATGAGCTCAGTGAGTAACATGCATTTGTCTAAAACAGTTATAAAATTTTAACCTTTTGTGTATTTAAAACAACCATACATCAATTTGAAATCTCATTCCTTAAAAGCATGTTCAGAAAATTTCTTTATAAACCATTCACCTTTTTTAGCCATATGGTATCCTTAGGTTTTAATGCTACAAATCACAATTTACATCGCTTTCCTCGCCCGCAAAGTTGATTATGAAACATATACCGATTGTTATAAACTTACTCATAACGATACTTGCACCACTGATAACATGGTTACGACCTTACTCGTAACAGTGCAGCACAATATATACTCTATATGTGCAGATGGTGACATAATAGACATACTAACAACTCAACCTACCCAAGTTAGTGACAGACGTCCCCTGACACTGCCATGCACATTAGGACGTGCTCTGATCGGTAATAATATAGGCATATATCCTCTCGGCATACCATAGGTTAAAATTAAATCAACTAATATATGATCGCCTCAATTTAACACAATTGTGACCACTATATGCCATTATCATTCTGTACGTAATGGTCAGGGCGTATTTCTTAAATTCAATATATAGGAATCACGATTTTTATTATGATTCTATTTAGGTAATTCAACAAAAGTCAAAATAAAAGTCAATCAAAGCCAAATCCTTTTCTTTATTAAGACAATAAAATTTGAAGACTGAAATCATACATAACTTGTTTAAATTCAACCTAATTCATAGTATGCATAAAAATTCACAATAAAAATTCTTAAAGTATTCATAGCACATCTCATCTTAAAAACATTCATAACTTTTAATCAATAAAAGTCAATTTAAAATCCAATCACTTTTCAAAAACTAGTTTAAAGGTATACTCGCCATTCTTGTTTCTCCATCAATCTCTTGAAGTTTGGTGTCTATCCTTTATTGAAATATTACTTCCTTAGTAAGATCCTAATAACATGACAAATATTACCATAAGTCACCATTTAATCAATGTATATGGACTTCTTTCCCTAAATTTCTAGCTATTACAACAGAACATTACACAGACACATAATCACATGTAGGACAAATTTCATAACAAACTTACTTCACCAATTAAAAATAGATCCTATGGTTGTTTTGTCACGAGCTCTTCTAGAAATTTGTCCTTACATGTCTAATCTTTCTCTAGCCTCAAATTTTATGCAAATTGGTGTAGGATTTCGAGAAATATACCCAAATTACTACATCCTAGTCACAATAAGATAGAATTTCTAGAATCAACTTCAAGCTAGAATTTGAATTGCATATAGATAGAATTAGACTCCACATCCTCATAAAAATTTTAGCTTTACGTGCCTATTTTTCAACAAGCCTAAGATCATCTTATTTAGATGTCTCTAGGTCATGATATAGCTAAAAAACAGATACCAGTCCAGATGGCTTATATCATCAAAATAAGGGTTAAAATAAGGAGCACATGACAAAATTTTAAATCAGGATTGTGTAGCCCACCAAAGATAGTTTCTATGTTTGAGAAATGGGGGAGGGAATGAAGGTAAACCCACTGAGAGCTTCTGCGTTTGAGAAGTGGAGAAGAAGAAGGCAAACACACCAACGACGACGCTTAAGTTAGGCCGGGAAAAAACTATTTGGGCCTCGGCTTAAAAAAAAAAAATTGTCATGTAACTGTAACGTTAGCGATGTTAGTGGTAAAAGATGGGCTGCATTTTTATGAAGGAAATGATTACAGAGCGGTAACTCCTGTAGTCACAGGTGGTTCTACGAGGAACTCACTTGCTTTTATAAATTAAAATAACTTTTTTTAATTTTTTTGTCATTTTCTTTATTTAAACTTTATTTGAAGGTATAAAAATTAATTTATATAATTTTAAATTTATATTTACGATTTTTACTCCTAATGTATTTAAAAATTGCATCTTTATTTTAATATATTTATTTTCTTATCCATATTTTTTTTTGGTATAATGATTACGGAGCCCATGAGTAGCCACAGAGGATCATCAACCATGACTTCTTAATTATTCCTTTTTATAAATGTTAAGATTATTTTTGAATATTTTTAAAATATTAATATTTGATCTTAGTATTTCAAAACATTGAAGGTTGACCTAAATTTATTTGTAAATCTTAAAATTTAAATGGCCTTTTTACTAAAGAGTTTTATAGTAATTTCACAAATAATCCTTATTTATATCTACTTTTTAGAATTTTTTACTATCCTTTTAATCTTTCAAAAGAGCTCTTTTTATATCCGGATAAAGAGGAAGCCTTTATAGATCTTTTTCTATGGTAAAGAAGAATTAAAAAAACTTTCCTTTATCCTAACTTGCATTAAAAACAATTCCCAATTGCAATATAAATAATTCTTTTTTATTTACTTTAATACCCAATAGCTCGATATTAAATCACAATGAATACTCAAGTACTTTGAAAGCTTGAAACCCTAAAAAAATTGTATCAATAAAATAAAGATGGTTAATAACCAAACCTTATGTATTTATACCCTATAAGCCTTCAAATATTTAATGGATAGACAAAATAGTTGCTACAATTTTTAGTTTATTGCCATAATATAGTTGTTGAAGCATGCCCTTTGGGTAGCCATTTAAGGCATCATCTAACTAAAACCTAGCTAACACCTAATACCCATTATGTCAAAATTTTATCTTAAGTTTAGCCACTTGATGGAAAACTCTGGGCTAACTGAAGAAATATCAATTGGCACATAGACTAGCCAAAACCCTAGTCGATGTTCAACCCTTGGAAACACATGCAATCTATTCACTTTTCATGTGGGGTTCAGCTAGCTGATATGAACTCTTATGCTAACCGAACCCGTGCACAATATTAATTTAGAAAACATGATAAATCATCGAACTTTCAATCGTCTAGGTTTTTCAAAAGATTAAAATGCTCCATTTTGATAAAAACTAAATCAAGTACAAAGTTCCCTAAATTTTACTTTAATGATCAAGAGGCTTTTATTTGAAAATAAAAACTTTAATTCCTCTTGATAAATGCAAAATAACATGCATTAACATTGAAAAATGAAATGTTAATATATGTAGAGCCCTAAAAGTATAAAAAATGACCAAGGTAAGGATATAATAAAGATTACAGTCTTATAATAATGATTACATTCCTTTGATTACATTTAAAAATTCTTGAATATTCCTTGATCTTGGTTAATTGACTTGTTCTTCAATTGAATGATCTTGAAACTCATGAATTTTCTTAATTTGTTCACTTCATCTCCAATTGTTCACTTAATGCTCCACTTGGATCCATATCTCTATAGTGTCACTTTACATGTAGTTGCCCCATTCTCTTAAATAATTCATATTATTATATTTAAATTACCAAAGGTAAGTCACTGGTAGCATTAATGTTTTACTATGATCAAAACATAGATTAAAACCTCTCTTAATTTCAAATACATCATTGGCCAATAGATCACTTGTATTTATTCTCATAATCAAGGTATATTAAATTTAATTATGCCTACTATGTCAGCTAAATAATTGTTTGAAGCCCTTCAGTTAGAAATAAACATTTCTTAGAAGAAATAAAAATAGAAGACTCTCACTAATTTTCAGTGTATTTAAGTAATGATGTAACAAATACTATTAATGTTGGAAATATGTATTGAATTATATTGTCTCCTAAAGGAATATAAAGATAACGTGAGTTATACATAATAAATTACTCATAATTCAATTTCTTGAGTCTTTGAGTTAGATATGATACTCTTGTATTAGTTAGACAAGGAGTTCAGAGGAATATGCAAGTCATGTGTTTTAAGTAGTTATTGGGTTGCTAATTTGGTTGCTCATGGATTGGCATGATATGGTAAAATCTTTGTTTCCTGAATTTTTTGGGTTTAAAATTTTATTGGTTATCTTCTTGTTTATGTTTTTCTTTTTTTGATTCTTATTAATGAAATATTACCATTTCAAATCTTAAAAGAAAAATAATTCTCATAAGATACATGATTAAAAGATTTAAAAAATAAAATTTCCCTGCTTGAAGCTCTTAGTCAGATGGTTCATTCTAATTACAAACTTTAAAAAGTTTTTTTTAAAGGAAAAATTTTTTAATTAAGCTTTTTAAAAGTTCATCTAAAAGGAAACATGATAAAATTTTATGGACATACATATCATATTTCTAATATAAGCTCAATAGCTAGAAACAAATTCTAAAATCTTTAAAATTAATTTGAATGTACATGAGACTATATTCTAAAATTTAGATGTCTACCATAGTAATGGAAGATACTTTGAAAGGAAATAAGTAAGCCTTAATTTGAAACATATCAATATGCCATATGCATTTAAAGAAAATAAATGTGGTTTAACAAAAACAAATTATATATTTAAGGCATATGCTTCTAGTCTTAATTGAATTATACAAATATCCTTCAAACACATTACAAGACCAATTTAAAACATTATAATACGATTATCATGATTCAAGGTTCTTGTAATGTTTTTTTACAGAAAATTTTAAATATATTTGCAATTCTAATAGCTAACTAGAATTTATTTTCTTGTTAGTTAAGCCATGTTAAATGAAATATTGATTATTTAATGCATTGTATATGGTATTATTGCTTTGAAGGAACCTGTGATTGATTGCTTTTACATGAACTGAGGATTATATAATAGCTTTGAGATTTATGACTTTCTATAATTTCATAATTTGATTTTTTTATTTGGAAGATAGAGATGGCCTTGATCAACATTTTAAAATTTTTTTTGTAATTACAATTGAAGCTATAATATTACAGTTGTGATAGGATGACAAAATCTCTCTATATTAAATCCTTGATATTTCTTATTGTTACATTAAGGGAGGTTCTACCTAGGCTTTAATGATAACAAAAAAATCTTATTATTAAAGTTTAATTGTGTTTGAAGTTTTGAAAAGATATATTTAAGGAAGAAGTGTTTATGAGATACAATTTAAAACCTTGGAATTTAAATAGAACTTATGAAGAATAAAAGAACAAGCTTAAGATTAAGACTAAGATAGAATTATTATATAGTTTGTATTTTGTAATTTATATCATCCTCATCTTACTTTGGTCCTTTCAAGGGTGTTTAATGGACACAACTTATGGATTATGCATTCATGTTTAGTTTTTATACATTTAAGTTGCATAATCAAGAGGAATTATAAAGTGAATGTTTTAAATAATTCTCTTGATATACAAAAACTTTTTAGGGAATTGGTTTGAAGTGTGGGTGTATCTTAAATTTTATGAAAAAGAAGTGTTTGAAAATATTATGATGTACTTTAGAGTCATGTGAATATATGTTAAAAAGTGTTAAAAGGACAGTTGCTAATTTCAATAATAAAAAAATTTAACTAGATGATTAGTAGAGTGCGAGATTTGATATTAATGGTTAATTGCAATAATTAAAAAATTAAATGAGTTTTAATATGTTTTAGTAGTTTAAAATAGCTAGGAGATAGATTTTTACCTATAAATAGGTGTGTTGGACTATGTGTTAGGCATAAAAAAAAAGTAATCAAGTTATAAGTGATTTGAGAAGTAATTGGGTGATTTTTAACTTGATTTTAATTAAGTTTTGTATGAAGTATGTTGCATTAATCATTTGTTTTATTTGAGATTCCCTTAAATAATTTAAGATGATCAAGTGAAAAAAAAATTTACATGTATTTTTAGGGTAGTGTGGTTATAAAATCAAAATTGTAGGTGTTACTCTTATCCCGTTAAAAAAGAGAGTGAATATATAAGAGTTGGTTTTCACTTATTAAAGGAAATATTATTAGTGAAATTTCCAATAAAGAATTGAAGAATGGATGTAGGTGTAGGTTGTAAATTCAATCGTTAGAAAATTGGTCCACACCTATCTTCTCTTTCTTCTTAATTTTTAAGTTTATTTTATTTCATTTGATATTATTATATTAATTTGCAATTCTATATTTCATTAAAAGGACTTTTTTTTTAATTAGGTACCAAGACTTAGAAAATTTTTTGGTTATCTAATACACTCCTCTCTTAGGTGCCTTACAAGAACCAACACTTATGAAAGAAATAGATAGATACCAATTACTAACTGGTATAAAGGAATTTATTAATTGTTATGAAAGAATTCACAAGAATGTCAAAAAGCATATATAATTTCATAGCATTTTCTAAGGAAACTACTATAAATCTTTTCCAATTCTCATAATCATGCAAGAATCTTTGTAATTTACCTATCATGTAAGAATCTTTGCAATTTTCCTATCTCTCCCCCAAAATTTGTGCAATATTTACATATTGCTCCCTTAAATCTATTAATTATTATAAAGGGGATTTAAATACAGATCCTGCGTCAAAAAGACAATTTTAATGTGACAAATACAATTCATATATCTTAAACATAATATAAACAACAACACAAATAACAACCCCTGTATAAAAAAGATAATATCACTAAACCTCTCATGAAAACATATAAAAAATAAAAAGAATATTAAGTGATGTATTCCTATTAAATGTATTCATTATGAAAGATTAATCATATAAGGGACCTATACTCATGAAAAATCATTTTTCAAAATATGTACCAGTTTCAAAAATTACTCTTACTCATGTAATAGCTTCCCTTGGACACATACAACAAATCTTTCTACCAAACACATGGATGTCAATCCAAAGTTCTTAAATGTTATCAATATAAAAGCAAACATCTATATTTTTACGTACCGCCAAATGTTATGTCATTTTCTTCCTTATTTGGTTTAATAATGTGCTTGCTTGGTTGGCTTATATGATGGAACTTAGTGATTTTTCCATTTTCACTTAAAAGTTGGAGTACCACTTATTGCTTTCTCACTTGACATCTATTTGATTAACCTATAAAATAAAGAAATTCACATATTATAGGTACTTATACTAATTTTTGTCTTTAAGGTTTACTTCCTAAACCTTGCTTACCCAAAATCTAGAGGGTTTTCTAAAATTTTTTTTAGTAAAACAAAACTTTTTAGTATGTCCATAATGAACAAAAATAACAAATCCTAGTCGCATTGTGTAAATGATAATGATTTTTATAATTTTTGTGCACATATGCATTATAAGATTTTCTCTTATAATATGCTCTCATAAGGTAATGGTAAGACTTTAGATGTGTATAACTATGGTTGTATCTAAGCATGTATGGAGTACAAAAATGAAAATTTCCATTTTATCTTGTGTGATACCTAGATGTGTGCATTTAGGACTTTATGTTCCAATGATTTTGTTCAAGTATGTAGGAATCTAATCATGTATCATACCACTTTATATGACACGAGCCCTAAATGAATGAGGTTGTATGTAGGAAGTGCGAGCATGTATAATGTCAAATGCACACCTTGAGACCTAGATAAATGAGAGTGAAGTTGAAATGTATGAAAGTCATATTATATGCTTTCATAAAAATTTATGCTTCATTTTACTTAGATGACTTTGCCTTCTAGGTTTAGACTTAATACCATACATAAAAACATGAAATTTTCTTTTAAGGAGTGACCTAGAGGATGATACCTTGTTTTAATATTAACGACTATATATGCATTCTTCATCCAAAGACTTTCCTTTCACAAAAAATATTTTGCCATTAGATGGCATACTCTCATGAATAAAATCAATCCCATATTTATCACTTGATTAGGATTAATTGTAATTGATTAAGTTTCTTATTATATTATAATATCCTATAAATCATAGGATTAGATAGTATTCCATAAATCATGGGGTAGATAATGTATTTGGATACTCTATAAATTATGGGATTAGAATCATTAGTTTCCATTTATGGATGTTAGACATAAGTCAACCCTAATGTAAACATTTAACATATGAAAAATACAATTCCTATTCAAATTTTAAGATAGTATCAGAGCCAAATTAGGGTCCTTGGGTTAATAAGTTTCTAGCCTTCATTGATGAAAACAATTTTTGTCTTTTTTCTTTTTGATTAACCCTTATTGTTGCACCTTTTCTCCTTTCTTTCATTATAGCCTTCATTATAGCATCCTATATCCTTCCATCCATTACAACCTTCATTTCAACATCATATGCTTTGTTCTCCTATAAAACAAAGATTTTTTTTAGCCTTTATTATTGGTTTTCTTTTGAAGAAAAATTTACATGATAACGTCTATAGCTTCTTTGTTAGACTCTAAAGGATTTCAATGAGTAGGATAAGGTCTATAACTTCTTTGTTAGACTCAACCCAAAATTTGATTAAGTGAGAATCAAGATTCTTAATAGAAAATAGGTTCTAGGTTTTAACAAAGTTGTGGCACTCAATTAAGGCAATGAAAGTCGAAGAGAACTAATGCTTAAGCTATAGAACTCATATAGTTTAGCAATAGTGGTTAAAAGTAATAAATCAGTCACTAACTTGGAAAAAGGAGCTGCTTAAGAAGTAGGAAAATTTTTTATCTAAGAACTTTAAACTGTGATGGATTATAGTGTACTTACTGTAAGAAACCTCATGACAACTATGAAAATGATGGAAACTTCATGGAAAGCCTTCTAGCTTAAATGGGGTTAGAAAGGAGATCAGTCATAGGCTATTAGACAAATCCATATTGCTACAACATTATAAAGAGAATTAACAACATAAGAGCTGAGTAATTTTAACCAAGAAGAGATTAAAAAGGTGAGATATCTTTCTAACAGCTATTAAAGGTCATTAGGTACTTTTTCTTTAGTATATTCAAGTAAATTTCCATTTTCTTCTAGATTAAATGCCTTAGATACAAACTTTACCAATATATATAAACTTTTCTACCTCCTTAGTCGTTAAATTAGAAGCTACAAACTATATACCTTATTTATCTAAATGTTTCTCAAGTTACACTTCATGTCCATGTAGTAGGAAAATAGTCATAGCTAATTGATTCTTAACAACTATATTAGGTATAAGGAATGTCAAAATTAGCCCATCAGCGTCTCTAAAAAATGTCTTTCATGTTCCTAAATCATCTACCAATCTTGTTTCATACAAAAACTCAACCAAGATTTTATGTTATAATGTGGTTTTTTGCAATAGTCATTGTGTATTTTAGCATAAGGATTTAGGGAGGATGATTGGACTTATTAGAGATTAGGATGGTCTCTACTATATTAAAGCACCAAGTCAATTGAAGATAATTAAGGGCAAATTATCCCATTTTTATATCAAGCGTTGTTGTATCTAATAAAGAAAAAAATTTGCTTCATCATTATCAACTAAGACATTTATCATTTGAAATAATTAAGATTATATTGCCCTCTTGATTTACAAATCTTAATACTGAAAATTTTCATTGTTAGGTATGTAAGCTTGCTAAACACAAGTTTGTATCTTTTTTTTATTAGCCCCCTTTTTAACTTATTCATAATGATATTTGAGGTCCATCTTCTATTTTAAGTATTTCTATTGCAAGATAGTTTGTTTCTTTTAATGATTATTGCATTCTTATTATTGAATTTTTTATACTTAAACATAAATATGATGTTAGTACTATACTCCAATGTTTTTTCCATGATTAAAAATCAATTTGGGACCAATATCAAAAGGCTTGCTTCGGATAATGATTATCTTAACCATACTCTTTCCCTATACTTCCAAAAAGAAGGAATAATTAATGAGTTATATTGTGTGAATACTTCAGAATAAAAAAATGGTAGTAGAGAGGAAAAATGATCATCTTCTTGAAAAAACATGAGATAGGTTGTTTCAAAAGGATATTTCTAAGGAATTTTAAGGGCAAGTATTATAACCACTCATTTCATAAATAAAGTTTCTTCTAAAGTCCTAAGTCTTAAAAGTCATATGGACATCCTTTTAACATTTTATATAAATCTAGGCATTACTAACAATCTTATTTTTGGTATTTTCAAGTGTGTGTCATTTGTTCATTTGTATAGTAAAAATAAGAGGAAATTTGATCCTAGGACTCTGAAAGGTGTCTTTTTGGGTTATTATTTGATTTAAAAAGATTATAAGTTTTACCACCCTCCGTTAAAGAAGTTCTATGTCTCAATATATGCCATATTATATGAAAAATATTCATATTTAACAATCTTTCTCTTTAGGGGGAGAGTTTAGTTAAGGAAGACAAGGAAAGTTTTGTGTTTGATCTAATTCTTGTATCAAAGTCTACAACATTACTTGTGCCTTCTTATTCATCTTGTCTAAATTATATGTCAGAACAACTATCTTACTCTATGCTTAGATAGCCCACCTTACCCACACTTATGGGATTAATTATTTAGAGACTTTTTCTCTTATACAATTAGAGTATTATTATTGTTAGCAGCTAATTTTAATTGGGAATTGCAATAGTTTGATGTCAAGGGTGCATTCTCGCATAGATAACTAGAAGAAGAAATTTACATGGAAGTTCCACCCCTTTATAGGAAGAATTTAACTAGTCATATTGCGTGTAAATTAAAGAAAGTATTGTATAGACTTAAGCAATCACTTAAAGCATGGTTCAAAAGATTTGCAAGAATTATGTTGGCTATAGGATACAAACAAATTTAAGAAGATCATCAACACCTACTTTTAAAGGGAGTTACAACTCTTCTAGTGTATGTTGATGACATAATAGTGATGAGGGATGATGATAAAGAGAGACAATTGCTGAATCAACAGTTAACTAAAGAGTTTGAGAATAAGGTGTTAGGAAGGTTTAATTATTTTATTGGAATTAAAGTTACGCATTATAGGCAAGGAATTTTTATCTTACAATAGAAGTATGTTATAGATCTTCTTAACAAAGTAGGAAAGACAACATACAAACCTGCAAACACTCTTATTGATCTAAATCTTAAGTTTGGAAAAAGTAGAGGGGGATATTATAGTAGACAGAGAGATGTATTAACACCTAGTACAAAGATTAATTTATCTATCTCATACATAACTAGATATAGTATATGCAGTGATTGTAATTAGTAAATGTAAACCCTAAAGGCACTCAAGAGGGGGGGGTGAATTAAGTGTTAAAAACATTCTTGTGGAATTTAAACTTAATACTTAACCAATTTGATTTAATAAGATATGTAAGAGTGAATGCCAAACTGATGATGCATAACAAGTAATAAATAAAGAGAGAGAAGAAAAGACAAGACACACAGTTTGTTAAAGAAGTTCACTTACTCCAAAGATAGGCTAGTCTCCTCTTCAACTATTTATTGGATATTGTTCTTAACTAATTAAAGAAAAAACAATTACAATCTTTTTCTAGGGAAAAAGTAGCCTTTACAAAACAATCTTTTTTTAGGTAAAGAGGAGCCTTTACAGGACAATCTTTTTCTAGGCAAAGAGGAGCCTTTACAACCTAATGTTTTAAGGAAAAGAGGAACCTTCACAATACAATCATTTTCTAAGTAAAGAGGAGCCTTTACCACCCAATCTTTTAAGGCAAAGAGGAGCCTTTACAATCCAATATTTTAAGGCAAAGAGGAGCCTTCACAAGACAATCTTTTTCTAGGTAAA
>JAOXYD010032083.1:0-14098 GCA_028565735.1 Pinacopodium congolense | reverse complement strand
TTTAAAGAAGTTTAATTCCGCAAAAGTTTTTAAACACCCAATTCACCCCCCCTCTTGGGTGCCATAGGGCTAACAGCAACAATCCACATTAAGAAGAAGGAAACCTGCCACCTTACTCACTTTAGCCTTTAAAAGGGAGATTTCAATAAATAAGTGTACAATCCCCAAAAAGTTACCAATAGAGCCTAATAAGTTTTTGTAGTTTGAGGATTTAGAGGTTCTAGGGGTAGCTGATACGATTACAAATTACTTGAAATTTGGTAGATATATTCTATTTATAGAAATAAGGAAGGTGGGATACACAAATTTGCTTCATGAGTTTCTTGAATCTTTTAACTTTTCAAAGTAATTTTTAATGCTCAATGAAACGGATGAAGCTGTATTTCAGTTAGGCGGAAGACAGTTCTCTATGTCTTCAGGTAACTTTCAATCACAATCAAAAAGCCTTTGATTTTTTGGATTAGGAAAGGATTAACTATAAGAATTAATAGGTGCCTAGTGTTAGAGGAGCAAAGAACTAGCCACTAGCTCCAACCTAATACCAACCCAGAGTTCATGCCATAGAGGATGAGGAAGTTGACCTGCAGATTGTTGGAGAGGAATCATTGATAGGAGGTCAAATAAATCAACCCATTGAACAAGTGGATTCTATGCCTCTATAACTTAAAGCATTTATTTAAAGTACCAACCTAACCAAGGGAATGGGCTATATAGAGGGAACTAATGTAGATTCACTACCAGCAACCACTTCCATTAGATGATATTTAAAGATGTCATATAGACCAAACTTAGCAACTAAGCTTTTCTTTTCTTTTCTTTCCTTTTCTTTTCTATTTTGGTGTTTTCTTTTATTTTCATTTCTTTATGATGCTGTTTAAAATTTTTTAATATTTCTATTGTTTTCTTTATGAATTTTAATTTTAATTTTATTTTATTTTGAGTGTGATCTACTTATTCGAATTACATGTACTTAATGATAACATTTAAGAATGAAACAGCTACAAATTTCTCATCTTTAATCCTTCACAATTAAATGGAATCAGATAATTATCACCTTTATCTACATATGGACTTTTAGTTCCAAGGGAGTACTATTTTATTTTTCTTTTTCTTATTTTTCTTTTCTTTTGCTTTATATAGCTCAAATTAAGGACAACTTGAAATAAGTGTGGGGGAAGTGAATAAAATAATTTTTAGCACTCAATTGACTTGTTGTGAGTTTGAGAGTAATTATTTTGGATATCTTACTTAGAATAATTATGATGGTTAGTTGCTTATGAACTAGTATATTTTATTTCAATTGATGTAGTTGGCATAGTTTGTATTCAATAACGCTTGACTGACTTTTAACTTTTTGTTTATTTTTATGTGAACTGCATGTGTTTAGTGACCCTTATATGCAATATTAGAAATTATAAGAAAATTTTGTATAGATTTATATGCAAATTTGGAATAATGTGCTTAGTTAAATAAATATTAGTGTTTAATAAATTTTGAAATACCTAATAAAAAAGTGTTTGAATAAGTGAACATAAAAATTTTACTATGTTGGCTTCATACTAATAAAAAGGTCAAAGCTAAAGAGTGGCGCTTATAACCATTCGAGAAAGTGACTTAGTTGATTGATTAGGGCTATTCCTAATAAAGTGTTTACCTTAGCATAAAAAGGCTAGATTATGTCTCAAACAAGCTGCCAATGCTCCTAAAATAATTAATTATGGAAAAATAAAGCATACAATACACTTGCAAAAATGCCTTTAATTGAATTTGTAACAATCTGTATAGAATTCATTGGATGCTTAATATTGTATAATAAGGGTTGCTATGACTAACTGTATGATTTGGTATAAGTTATGTCGTTTCATAATCATAATTGAGTTAGGAGATATTAGCTATATTTAAGTGCATTGGTTTGCATTTTAATACCTAATTGACTTTGAGCTACCTTTGGAATTCTGTTAAGAGAGTATCTAAGTAGTTTATTGAGAATAAGCAATAATTCAAGTATTAGTTTATTTTATAATACTTAATCTATACATATCTTTATATTGATTATATTTTAAATCATAGGTTTAAGGTTATTCTTTTTTATTTTTATGTTTAAATGTGTTAATTTCTTGATTTGATATTGATTACAAAAAATTTTGTAAAAATGGTGATTTTTTTATGCATTAGATGTTGACTACAATCATCAAAAGAGTTGGATTATTTATGGAATTGAAAAGTAGTAGAAAGATGACAAAACAGTGTAGGCCATTACCTTTCCAATGGGAGCAACATTCGCAGTTGAAGTTAGTATAAATGACAAATAGAGTATAGTCATGACTCTAGCCATAATTCGACCCACGTCTCTTACCACGCCCTCTCTCATGACCATGACTCTCAGAGAGGTGGTATCGCTCCTATAAAAGTGACGTTTAAGGTTTTTTTTTTTTTTAAAGACTTTTGGTTCTTTGGAGAGAGATAATCATAGTCCAAGGTTCAAGACTCAATTCTAAGCCATTTTTACTAAATTTTGAAGGAATTAAAGAGGGAAAATTCAAGTTTATAGTGTAAACTCAAGGAGCAAAAGGATTTCTAGCAATAGTCAACTAAAGATTCAAGTGCAAAATATTATGAGAATGAGTTTTTTAGTACCTTATTCTTCTTTAACTGTTGCTATATTTATTTTTATAGCAATGAACTAAATTTCTTTAGGATTTTTATGGGATCAAACTTAGAACTTAATGATCAATGTTTGTTCTTTGATTTAATTGTAAAATCCTAGAATTATCTTTAGTTTATTCATGGACACAACTGTATTTAGATTGAAGTTCTGCTTCAAATTTCAATTTATCATCAGACTTCATATATTTAGATTAAGAAAAAAATTATATGAATAGATAAATGCATGAATAAGGAGGCTTACATGGGTTATAAAGATAGGCTCATATAAGTTTCCCATGTTAGATTCAAATATAACCATTACAAAAGTTATAAATCGAATCAATACACCTTCTTAGGGTTTTAATTCATAAGATATTCTAATCAGTCAACCAAGGCATAGGAATTATATTACTTGAGAAGGAGTGTAACTAATTTAAAGGATTTTCTTGGTCCAAATAAATTTGATTAAACATTCAATCAAGTTCAATCATTGAACATGTTAATGTTTTAAATGAATTCTTCATTTTTGTCATGTTCTCATTAATTGCAACTTTATCTTATAAAGTACTTTTATTTGTGATCTTAATTAGGTATTTAATTTTAGTTTAATTTTAGTTTAATCAATAATTTAATCATTCCATCATCAACTTTTTTAGAATAAATAGTAGAGAGACAATTAATACTAGTAGTTGCGATCCTCATAGGGCAATATCTGGATTCACCTTAGGCTATACTAAAAAATTATATGTGCACTTAATTATTAGTCTTAAAATTATTTAGTTTGTGATCCACACACTTATAAAATGAATATGAACAGTATATACCTAATTACCTCAAATTTTCACTCATACATCATCTAATGTATACACTATTTCAATAATAAGAGCCTTCCTTATGTATGCAGTGACCACCATTTCACTTCATATGTCGAAGTTAGGTAACTACCAAATTGAAGAGAAATTAAAACTATGATTTCTATAATTTGCACTAGTGATTAGTAGTAATTATAGTAAAAGATAGAGTTTATGAATTTCTAATTACTTGTTAAAACATGATGTATAAAATAACGTAGTATATAGTGGAGAATATCGACCTTATATTACACCTAAGAGGAGAGGTGATATTAGGTTTTATAAAATTTCTAAATTAGAAACCTAAAATTAATTTTGAGATGGATGAAGTCCTAAAAAATATTTACCTAGGATGATGATGTTGATGTTGCTAATGTAATTCAATAAGATTCAAATTCAATCACAATCTCAATATTGCATAAAGTAAAGAGTTTAAGGATAGAAATTGCAAATTAATTTTTATAGTTGTTTGACTATAGTCTTTATCTTACATTTTCTCTCTAACTACTTGTTAAAAATTTCACTATAAAACAATCCTGTTTAGGGTGAAGAGAAACAATCTTCTCATGAGATTAAAAGGAATCTTGCCAATTCAATCCCAATCTCAATAATTTCAAAAGTCCCTTCACAAAGTGAATTACACCACGAATAGTGTCTTAATATGAAAATCCAATAATAAAAGGCGCCATAGTTTATCAATATGAAATGTAAGAATGAAAAAACACTTGAAAGTTTTATAATGAAATAACAAATAAACTCTTGTTGGATTAAAATCATAAAAATAAAAACTTTTGTTCAAAATCATAAATATTTTCAATGGATGCTCAAAAGCAACTCAACATAACTTTTATCACTTTCAATGCTCAAAACATTCATTAAAATTCATAACAAATTGTTCAACCCCCCTTATGACTCTTATTTATAACCTTCATATGCTCATAAACTTATTAGAAATGTTTCATAGTTGTTAAACCCTTTAAAATTGTGATTAAATAGTAGCTAAAACTAGCCATTATGCCTATGTAGGTTTAGCTATTCAACCAGTCACTTGTAGTAGTGAACTAGTGAACCTGCAACTAGTCAACCATTCTCCAGCATTGGTTGACTAGTCCATATGAAACCCAATTTATCTAGGTTTCTGTAGACTTCTCAATTTATTCATAAACATCCCAAAAAGGTTCCTTTTACTCGTAAACTAATTTACACAAGTTCCAAATATTCACCACAAGGATCTTAGTGATCAAGACTCTTTAGTTAGAATTAAAAGTTCAAAATGTCTTGATCTATAAAATTTTATTCATATTTTGAAATTTTAAAACGTTCAAACTTCTCTAAATTTTCCAAAATCTTCCAAACATCTCAAAATCATTTTTTTCATTAACATTTGACTCAATAGACTCAAAAACTTCCAAAAAGTGATTTTAGACATCAAGACATTTTAATTGAACTCAAATATATATACATATATAAATGTCTTAGCCTATAGAAATTTATACACATTTTGAAAAGCAAATGCAAATTTAACCCTTAAGGTCATTAAACCTCCAGATAAAACTTACAAGCCAAATCAATTCTTGAAGATGATAACTTGCTTAATCTAATTTTAAGCATAATTTCGGTCTTTAAATCCAATCATTTTACTTTAAAACATCTTCAAATAAAAATTCAATAAATCTCTCTTTTAAACCTTTCATCATAAACAAAATCATTAGTAATAAACATGTTTTGTCATCAGTAAAACCAAGATTGAAACCCTTCCTAGTTGAACAATCTCTACCTTTTCGATAATGAAAAAAAATTAATATTAAATAGATAAAATCACATTCCATATAAACACAAACCAAACTAAGGGCTCAATGCTCTCATCATATATTTTCATCGACTAAATCTCATTCCTCCTTAATTCATGCATCATAACAAATTTCACTCTACCTAAATCTATACATTAATGCATTTTCGGGAAATAAAATATAAAGGGAATTTTAAAATAAAAAATGTATAAAAAATACATACTAAGTCACATTATGCATATTATGCATAAAAAACACATATTACGAAATAAAAACACAATTTATAAGCACGAACATCATGTAAAATTGAACTATCCTTATATAAAACTTCTAATATCACAAAATTCTCCCCACCCCCACACCTTTTTTATATCTTAAAAAAGACATTAGAGAATTGAGAATATTCCAATTTCCAAATTGTTATAAAACTGCTCTAAAGGAATTCATAATAACATCAAAAGGTATACATAATTTCACAAATATTTTGAAAGAGACCAACTACTAATCATGCCTAATTCTCTCATAATCATGAAAAATCTATCACCAATCATTGGTCTAGTAAAAATAATGGCTAATTAGTGTTTTGTGTCAACAAATTCTAATTCAATATCATCATTTTATACATATCTCTAATAAAGTGATATCTTATCTTTATATGCTTATTCCTAGAATGTTGAATTGGATTCTTTACTAGGAGTATGGTGCTAATGTTATCACACCTAATGGAGATCTTAGTAAGCTCCATACTATAATCTCTAAGCTGTTGCTAAGCCAAATTATTTGTTCATAACCATTACTAGCCGCTATATATTCCACTTCTGCATTAACAATGTTATGGAATTATGTTTTTTATTGAAACATGAAACTAATACATCGCCTAAAGATTGATAACTACATGATGTGCTCTTCCTATCCAAAATACTTTCGACATTATCTTCATCATAATAGCCATCTAACTCTATAGATACATTTATAAGATACCAAAGTCTTAAAGATGAGGTCCTATACAAATTCCTAAATATGAGATTAGTTATTAAAAGCTGTGATTCCCTAAGACTTAAGTGAAATGTAGCACATAAACACATACTAAACATAATATCAAGTCTACTAGCAGTGAGATAAAATAAACTATCTGTTATACCTCGACAAACTTTAACATATATGGGTTTACCTTCTTCATCTTTGTTTAAATTTGTTATGATGCTCATTGTTGTTCCCAAAGGCTTTGCTTGAACCATTCCAAAGCATTTGAGTAGCTCCTTAGTGTAGTTGGCTTAATTAATAAAGATCTCATACTTTGTTTGCTTGTTGTAATCCTAGGAAGAACTTAAGCTACCCATCATACTCATCTCAAATAACCTACTCAGTTAGTTAAAGAATTCCTTACAAAAGATTTCATTAGTAGGAGCAAAAATGATATCATCAACGTAAATTTGAACAATCAAAATGTTATCATTATGCCATTTGATGAAAAGATTAATTTCTATTTTACCACTAGTATCTACTTTACTCTTAATTTTTCATACCAAGCTCTAAAAGTTTGTTTTGAACCATATAAAACTTTTGAAATTTTTTAAGCATGATTTGGTGCATCATGATTTTCGAAACACTATGGTTAGTCAACATGAACTTCTTCTTACTTTAAAATGCACTATTCAAATTCATTTGAAAATTTTTAACACCTATGTTTCATAAAAATGCAAGTGATAACCTAATTACCTAAAACGTAGCTGTGGGTATAAAGTTTTTAATAATCAATTCCTTCCTCTTTATTAGAAACCTTGCCTACTAGCCTAGCCTTGTTTCTCATAATATTGACTAACTCATCAAACTTATTCCTAGACATCCACTTTATACCTATAATTTAGTGATCTTTAGGCCTAGGTATTAAAATTCAACTTTAGTCCTCTCAAATTCATTTAACTTCTCATTTATAGCAAGAATCCAACACTCATCACTAAGTGATTCTTCCATATTCTTAAATTCTATATGAGAAACAAAGGCAATATAAGACAAATCTCTAAGAAAAGATCTAATAACTATACCTTTGTTCATATCACATATAATTTAGTTTAAAGGATATTCCTTTTGTGTCTTTAATCTCTACGAATTTCCCCATCCTTCTTGTCACCCTCGCGTAACTTAATAATATTCTCACTTAATGCAAATGAAGTGTCTTGGTGACTCATTTAGTGCAAGTGAAGTGTCTTGGTGATCTTTCTTTTCTTCTTTTAAACATAATTCCTCTAAATCCTTTAATAAAACTATATTAATAACTCCAAACTTTTCTTCACTTCAATCAAGTTATACTCATAAAAAATGGCATGCATAAACTCTTCAATCATTGGACTCCTTTTATTGAACACACTATATGCCTTATTAGTTAAATAATAACCTACAAAAATACCTTCATCTATTTTTTAATCATATTTACTTAGGTTATTGCTAGTGCTCAAAATATAATCTCTGGCTTTTCCATGCCAAAGCTCATAGGGGGTTTATTCATAGTTTTTCTCATGTACACCCTATTAAATATATGACATGTACATGCTAAAGCTTCCACCTAAAAATATTTAGGAAGATTATATTTATTGATTATAATCCTAGCTGTTGAACTAAGGTTGGAACCAATAATTTGCTTGGATGATGAAAAAATATTATTATTACTATTTTTTTTATGCTACAAAGATAAGTTGCTATAAATTGTACAATGGCATATATTGAAGCCTAAGGTGGTAGAGCTTTTACGAAGAAAATGAAGAATGGAGCAAGCATTAATAAGGAAATCAATATGAAGGTCAAGGATAAAAGTTGAAGATGTGAAGATCAAGATTAAATAGGTCCTTAAATGTATGTCTTTATTGCAAGTTTCCTTCATCTTAATCAATGCTTGGAAAATGGCCTATTTTTATGTCATATTTGCATGGACATTTGCATATAGTTTTTGAGTAAATGCTTTAATGGCTAGTTGAATTTAATTATGACATTGACATGTTAGGAACTGGTTTAAAATGTCACATTAGCATAAAGTTTCATAATCAAGAGGAAATTACATGATTTGTTTTAAAAGAAGTCCTCTTGGTATGTCTAAGCAATTTGGAATGATTTAGAGACCTTGTTTTAGTATTTTTAGTTTATTTTAGTCAATCTTTTATATGAAAAATGATTTTGAAAAAGTTTAGAAACTCGTTAGAATGATTTTTGGAACTTTGGAAAGTTTTCAAGTGTTTAAATTTCTATAACCAAGGTATATGTTGCATTTTGGTTTAATTAACCTTGGTGTCTAAAATCATTTTAGGAGCACACTAAAACTTATTTTAACAAGTTTTTAAGTTAAATAAATGTTTTAAAAGTGCTTAAGAAAGGTGTTAATATGGTTATGAATTATTTAGAATTGGTTTTGAAAATAAAGGTATTAAATTATTTCTATTTGTTATAAACTAAGACATATCTTTATGTTTGAATTAATTAATAATTTTTATTGTCTAAAATCATCTTTGGAAACTTTTGAAACCTAGATGGAATTGCATTTGATGTTAGAAAAAAAGTTTGGAAGTATTTGGATATGTTTTGGTTAAATTTTGGAAGTATTTTTCAATGTTTCAATGGTGGTCACTAACATGAGCTATTATAGGGTCGTTAAATTCATGAAATCCACCATCATAGTCCTATTAAAGCTTATTAACATTGGTTATTAATGGCACTATTGAAGTCCATACAAGCCTAAGGTAATGTCTAACGACTAGTTTTCTAGAGTGTACAACTTTCAGATTTCAACAAGGTAATGATTACTTTTTACATCCAACAACTCTATTCACTTCTTAACACTATAAATAAGATTCTAAAGCACTTTTGTCCATCTTTATGCAATTTTATTGAAAATTTGAGCCTATAAAGTCTCCCACATCAAAGTTGTAAATTTTTTATCTTCTTCATCTTTCATCTTCATCTTTCATTATTTAAATCTAGTTTTAGTGGCCCAAAATTGTTGTCTTATGTTTTTCATTGATTTATTTAGCTTTTATAAGGTTTATAGTATTGATTTAATGCCATTTGTAAGCTTAGAATTGTTTATCTTTCTATTGGAATTGGAACATTGCCACATTGACAGCTTTCAGGTTGTCTTTGATTCAATTTGATAGTATGAGATTTTATCTTCACTTTTGCTTATTCACTTTGTTATTTTACAATTTATTAAACTTGCAATAGGTTTATTGTTATAATTTTGAGGGTTTGGAAGGTTGAAATCTTGGGTTTGTTAAGCTAGAACTTAAATAGTTTAACATTGTCAGCTCTTGTGTTCTATTGATTTAGTCTTACTCTTGGATGATTTAAAATTCGTTTTTTTTTATTTGGTTCACTTATTTCTAGTGTATTAAAGTTACAAGTGGCTTTTTGTACTGATATTTCATCTCTAAAAGTTCCAAAACTATTTTTATTGAATGAACTTTATTAAAACACCATTAAAGGTGTGATTGGTTACTTATTTTGGAGTCTTTGTTTTAATTAATTGGTTGTTTTGATATAGGCTCCTCTTTGCAATTAAAACGAGTGTTAAAATATTTCTCTTCACCTTTCATAAATAATATTGAAGTTTTATTTGATTGTTAAATGTGATTTGTATTGGTTTATGCATTGTATGAGTATTAGAGATAGAATTAGTGATTATGTTTGATATAGTTGCATTCATTTCATCATTTTAAGCCCCTTGATTATTGGTTTTAATCAAGCTAACTTTAAGAAGTGTTGTGAGGTTTAAGAGAATGATTTTTTGGTTTTTTGTTCACCTATTTAGAAAGAAGGTTACATGGGATACTCTTCACCCTTAAATAAGAATGTATTGGGTTACTCTTCACCCTCTTTTGTAAGAAGTAACATTATAAATTTTGCTCTTCATCTCCTTTGTGGAAAGAAGTTATAAAAGTTACTCTTAGTAAGATTAGTATAATTAAAACTTCTAACAAATATTTGGAGAGTGGATTAGGAAATTATTAATGATTTATGAACCATTATAAATCCTTGTCTTGTTCTTTCCCTCGTCTCTTTACATATTTGCAATATTGTGTTTGGTTCTGTAGTTGACTGAATTTTATTAGTATTTGTATAACCATTGGCATATCACTATAAGTTTAATTTTGGTTTAGTGATTTCATATAGTTAAAATTGGTTTGGGTGGTTTAGTTCCTTTAGTTTAGTAAGAAATTTTTAAACACCCCAATTCACCCCCCTTCTTGGGTGCCATAGGGCTTTCACTAGACATTTTTCATAAATTTCTATTTTTTATCCTTTCAATAACTCTATCTTGTTGAGGATTTTTTTATGTAGAGAAATTGTGAAAAAAAAAAGTCATTTTCTTCCCAAAAGATTTTGTAAAATTCATTTTCAAATTTCCTACCATGATCATTACTAATGGATGCAATTATAAGACCTTTCTCATTGTGCACTCTTTTGGCAAACTTCAAAAAAGAACTAAACCACTCATCTTTACTAGTAAGAAACAACCCCCAAGTAAACCTACAAAAATTATTCAAACTGATAAATCCATATGATTTTCCATCTAAACTAGCAACTCTATTTGGACCAAATAAATCTATATGTAAAATCTTTAAAGGTCTAGAAAATGCTACCAATTTCTTACTCTTGAATGAGCTTTTAGTTTGCTTCCCCTTTTGCTCCACACACTTTATCCTTCTCAAACATGATCTTTAGTAGTCCACTCACTCATTACTTGTTTTTTAAGTTAGAAATGAGTTATATGTTTGCATGTCCTGATCTCCTATTCCACATCCAAGCATCTTCACTTACAGAAACAAAACACTTCACATCTTAACTAGAGAGATGATTAAGATTAATATTATAAATATTTCCTTCTACTTTACTAAGAAATGTAAAGCTATTATCTAATACCCTAAAAATAATATATGAATTTCCTTCAAAACAACTTCAAAATATTTATCACAAAGTTCGCTTACAATACATAAATTATGTTTCAAACCATCAAGTAAAAGCACATTTAAATGATAGTGTAATTTTATTACCAATTTTTTAATGACAATTATATTACCCTTGATGTTGTCTCCAAAAGTTACATATACTCTATCATTACTCTTAAGAGAGATGAATTTCAATGCATCACCTATTATATGCCTTGAGTATCCATTATCTAGATAGCATTTGCTACTTTTTTACTTTTACAAAACAAATAACTCATTTTTTTAGGAACTCTAGTGAGTCGTCGTCAACTCCCAAATAATAAATTTTCCTAACTAACTTAAATATGTAGCTAGGACAATTCAGGGTCAATCCTACAGGGAGTTAGGGTATGATAAACCTATTCTAACATTGCCTAAAAAGGAAAAAAATGAAAAAGAAAACCCCTAAATATGAAAACATTAAACTAAACATTAAAGATAATTAACGAAATAGAAGCAAACAAATAACAAATAAGAAAATCTGAGTGGAAGATAAATCTAGGATTCTAGACTTATAATTGATCCACAAAATAGATAAGTTGTGATTGGTGTAAGATGCTAGCCTATAGGTTTGAATAAGCTCTCAAACCCTCAATTCCTCCAATTTTAAATAGGTCATATACGATAGAAAACCTACTCCTAACCACGAGACAACCTTGAATAAGCTCTCTAGATTTAATGATACGACAGCTTTAACAAACTAAGGAATAACTAGATTAAGCCATGATCACACAAGCTCAGACCATGTAACCTAGAGGATTGGATTCCAATCCTAGACTAGTAGGCCAAGTATCCTGACAAATCCGACTAGTCTATTACCACATGGGAAATCGCCAAGGATAATTATGTATCACATGGCTCAATCCTAGCAATTGAACTAAGAATCATATCTAGGGTAGCTAATCCTAAGAAATAATCCCTAATTCATGATATTTTCTTAGAATCTCAATTCAATCCTAACCTAAATCACAAAGCCCATTCAATTCTAATTTCATTCTCACAATTATGAGGCTAAAATTCCATCATTAACTTCTAACCCAAGAATAAACAAGCTAAACATAACTAAAATAATTAAAACAAATATTAAGCAAAATAATAACATAATAAAATAACTAAAATAGATGGCTTGAAAATTAAGTAAATAATAAGAAAATAATAAACAAAAAGCTAGAAATTAAATGAAGCACTTAGATTAACACAAACAAAGCGTTCCATTAACAAATAACAATAACTAAGGTTCAGCATAAATATTTAAACATAATACACAAAACAACTAATATTTAAAGACTAAAACAAGAAATAATAAAAGTAATAATAAAAACAACTAGAAAATACAAGAAAAGCAAGTAAATAACCTAAGAAACTAAGAAACTAAACAAAAGAAGGAGAAATCGTCGGCTCCAAAAACGAAGAAAATTTTGAATTGCCCCAAAATGAAGTGCCGCCTCCTTATTTAAGGAAGACTCCTAAGGTTAGGTGCTTCTTTACCATGGTGTATTGCCATTTTTATCTAATGCTTTTAAGGCTTTGATTTTTTCTTCTTCCTTTACAAGCTACACGTGTCCCTCCTTTGCTTTCTTAAATGCTTCTTCAGTCTTTTAAATTGACATTTGTTTCACCTGAAGAGCTTTTTTGACTTTGTGATTTTGTCTTCTTATGCATTAGTTAATGGGAGACTTGTCATGACAAGCTCCACTCTTCCTTTTATGTTTTAAGCCATATATGTATGGAGAAGAAGCTCTTGCATTTTTTCTTTTATGCTTCATATAATGGGACATGTGTCAAGCCATCAAGCATCCTTTTTCTCTTTATATAAAACATTTTTTTAGTTATCCTCCATGCTTTTTCATTAAACACCACTTATCCCTTCCTTCTATTGAACCAAGGTGGTTCTAATCATGTGTTTTGATGATGACAAAACATTCCTCTTACCAATGTTTAAGTCTTTGAAATGCTTATAAGATAGGTAAATACTTAAAGTGTAAGAGCATATATGTGGAACCTAAGGTAGAAGAACAATCTTGACCATAATGAAGAGCTCAAGCATTGGATGATCAAGAGCTTGAAGATCAAAGATCAAATGATAAAGCTTAAGTGATGATCAAGCTTGAAGATCAAGAGAAGATTGATAATCAAGAAAAGAAGATCAAGTTAGTTAGACTTAGGAAAGGCCTTAAGTCGTAAATCTTCTTGATCTTAATCAATGCTTGAAAAGGGCTCTCATGAACATTTTCATATAGGCATATAGGAGTTGAATTGTGGTTTTAGTGATTAACTTGATTGATCTTAATCAATGCTTGAAAAGGGCTCTCACATTTGCATGAACATTTACATATAGGCATATACGATTTGAATTGTGATTTTTAGTGATTAACTTGATTTGATTGTGGCTTTGACATTTTAGGAATTAAATTAGAACGACTTTTAGGACATATGTTGCATGATTAAGTTGGATTTTGAGTAATTGCTTTAATGTATGTTTATTAATATGTTTAAGTGCATTCAAACATTGCTTAAGTGTTGGTTATGTATGTTTGAATTTCTTTGAATATCTTTGGATTATAATTTTTAGATTAAGGAAGATTTATGAATGGATTGAAAAGGTTTTCAAGTTGGATAAAATTAAAAGTTTTCATAATCAAGGCAATTCTTATATTTTGAATTGACTGAATTATTTTATTAATTTAATTATCCTTGAATTATGTTTTAAAACTTGTTTAAAGTCTTGTTTAATGTTAGGAATTCGTTTGAAAAGTTTTGGAGTTAGTTTGAAGTGCTTTTCATGCTTTCTGGACATAAAACGATAGTTTGATAATCCATCAACGGCAGGCCTCAAGGG
>JAOXYD010032082.1:0-27766 GCA_028565735.1 Pinacopodium congolense | reverse complement strand
TTCATGCATACATGTATGGTTCTAAAGCTGGAAATCTACCTATAAAAAAGGCATAATGATAGGCCATAATAACATTCCCGTAATGCACAATAATGAGGAAAAAAGGAATAAAAAGCACCCGGATAAAATAATATGATCACTTGAACATCCTTTGGTTTAACTTTGAAACTTGGTCTATTGAATTGGATCAAAAACTTGATATAGCACTTAAATAAACATATAACGAGCATCAAAGCACCAACAACAAGATAAAAGGTAGCCCTGCAATATAAAAGAAAATTTGATAAAATAAAAATTAGGAACACAAAATTAAAAACAAAAGAAAAGCACACCAAACTAAAGAAAAAAACATGAAAAAACACAATAAATCCTATTATACAAATGGGTTTCCTCCTATAACAAGTGCTTATTTAAGGTCTTTTAGTTGAACCTCAAGGTTAAAGAAACTTATGCCTCTTCCTAGGTCTATAATATAACATCTTTCCACCATTTCCTTTTAGATAGGCTAATTGGATCTCAAGGAAGAAATAAAAAAAAAGGTAGAACGACATCTGATTTCTCTCCTCTAATTTGGAGTCAGCTCCTCTGAATTTTGATATCTGAAGCTTCTTTTATATGTCTAGAGCAAGTTACAGTTGATGGGTGAAGGATATTCAGTTGGAAAAAGCCTGACATATAGTTAAACGGTGCTTGACAAAGAGTTAAATGGCACTATTTTACCCCATGCATTTAAATCCACGGATTAAGCAAAACAACAAGTCTTGATAGTTAAAAGCTATTTTACTCATGATTTTTGAATTTTCAACATATTTTCTATATATTTCTCACATTTCAATCTTCCAACTGCAATGTACTTCAATTCAAAGGATAATTAAACATTTTAGCATCAAATTGACTCAAATTAGCCTTAAATCATAATCAAAATCATATGAAAATGCATTAAAACCATAGCCTAACATGTTGGTATTAGATTAGGTTTAATTGACTTAGGGTGAGAATAGCCATGGATAAAACCACCGAATAAGTTTTTAGTGGCATTATTGGGAATCGATCTTAGTAATATTAGGGATATATTAGTATCAATTAATTTAGAGATTTAATTTATTATTTTTGTTGTCATTAATATTTTCTATTTTATTTATTATTTTCTACATATTATTTTTCTTTCTTTGATCTTTTTTAGTATTCTTTTTTATTTCTTTGGTTGTTTTTATTTCTTAGTTTATTATTACCTTGTCTATAAACTTGTTCACAAATGGAACTCAAGTATGTGCATGTAGCAAGGTAGAAGTAGAACATATTAGTGAATATCAGATGGACTTCAGAGTTAAGACAATAGCATGGAATAGCAAGAGAACGTAGTAACACCTAACCATAAAGAGCGTGAAAAACCAACTATGATGGATTTAACCATAGGAAATAATAATGGATCTTTTGCCGGCATAATTAAACTTAAGGTCAATGAGAATAACTTTGGGTTCCCTTATAGTATTGTCTCTATGCTCAAGCCCTTATAACATAATCTAAACACTCAACCTTAGAAGAACCAAATTCATCTAAAAGTCTTTTTAGACATATGTGATCTTTCTAAGAATAATGGAGTTTTGGAGGATGCTGTGAAGTTGAAGCTCTTCCCCCCTTTTTTTAGGAATAAGGCAAGAGCTTGGCTTTCTGCTCTTTAGCATGGCTCAATCACAACTTATGAAGAATTAATAAACCCAACTAAAATTTTCCCTACTGTAAGATAACTAAAATGAAAACTAAAATAACATCTTTTATCTAATATGAGAATAAGAGCCTATATATTGATTATGAGATATTTGGAGAGATACTAACTAAGTGACAATGTCATGAGTCTAGTATTTCGTAACTAGTTGATATTTTGTATGCTAGAGTAACTACTTTTACATGTATCATTGATGCAATAATTATTAACCATGTAATGTGTCAAACTTCAGATGAAGCATACTAGTAGATTGAGAAAATAACGACTAATAGCTTCTAATACCATTATGAGAGACACCTTAAGAGATCTTTTAGGGGTTATGCAATTAATAATATAGTAGCTTTAGCATCCCTAATAGAGGCCTTAAGTAATAAGTTGGTTAATCTAGTAAATGGTGCTAAGCGGTGAGATTAGAGGCTAATTAATGTGTAATAATTTTGGAGGTAGCTCAATAGATCTATGGAGTGTCAAGTTAGAATTCCTTGTACTTAAAACCTGAACAAGTACAGTATATAGGTAATTATAATAGGTAACAAGGCAATTTTTGTTTTGATACTTACAATCAATGGTGGATGAACTAGTCAAATATCTTATGAAACAATAACCAAAATTACCAATAATAATAAGTCAATCCTCAAAGAGATCCACCACTAGGCTTTATAACCAACGATTCTATTTTATAAGAAAAGCTTAGTTTTGAGGAGATGGTGATGAAGTACATTTAATAGAATGGAGCTATAATTTAAAAACATAAGCCCTCCATTAATAATTTTAAGCCTTGAGTTAGTCTAACTAAGTAGATCTTATAAGAGGGGCTACTTAGTAAGCTCCTATGTACCACTAAAGCCAATTTTAAAGAGTGTGTTAAGGCTATTACATAGAGAATTTTAAAGGAAGTAAAAGGTGAAAATGTGTAGAAGAAGCAAAAGTAGAGAAAGAGACTTATTTAATAACAAGGAGTAGCTTATGCTATTTTTCTACCCTAATGTACAACCATATAAACTTAGGATCTTGTATCCTAAAAGACTAAATCGTTCTTACTTGGATAAGCAATTTGGAAAGTTTTTAAAGGTCTTTAAGAAATTACACATTAATATCTCGTTTACTAAATTACTCGTACAAATGCCTTCCCATTTAATGGTTCTAATGAACATACCTTTAAACAAAAAGAAAGTTTTAAGAGTTTGAAATAATTAGGTTGAATGAGGACTGCTTCGTAATTGTATTAAGAAACTTAATTCCTATAATTAAGGACGCAGGGAATTTCACCATCCGTTGAATATTTGGTAAGTTATAAATGGGTAGTGCTTCAATAGATTTAAGAGTGAGTATTAACTTAATGCCTATGTCTATCTTTAAGAAATTATTATAATAGGAGCCTAAGCCTATTATAGTTTCATCACAACTTGCTAATCAATATATTATATATAACTAAGGTGAATTATAAAAAAAAATGCAATCAAAAGTAAATAAATTCATTTTTCCTATATATTTCTTAGTTTTAGATTTGAAGAAAAGAGATCAAGGTGCCCATCATATTGGGAAAATTCATTTTAATATCTCAGGACGAGGAGTAATTTTTTACATTTTTATGGTAATGAAGCATCATCGTGCTTTAGATTATATATTAAAGATCAATCTCTAAAGAGTGACCCTTCTATTTTTCTATGTTCAGACTTTTGTAAAAGGCATTAACACACTCATGTGCTTTAAAGTAAGATGAATTGGAGGTTTTTAAGGTAGTTAGACATTTAAAGGTTGAGAATGATTCATCAAATTAGATTCAGTCCACAAAGATATGAATTTTTAAATAAAACAATCAATCCCCTTCTAAAACCATCTAATAAAGAATCTTCCACCTTTGATCTTAAACCTTTTCTCACTTACTTAAAGTATGCTTTTTATATCCTACTTTGCACTTTCCCTTTATAATATCTTCTTCATTGATAGACATTATGGAGGATAAGATGTTGAGTGTTTTATGATAACATTAAGGAACGATAGGATGAACAATAGTCAACATTAAGGATAGAAGCCCTTCATTATGGACCATAGGATTTTCAAAAAAGAGAGTAGCCAATCATTAATGCAAGTACAATATGGATTGAATCCAAGCATAAAAAAAAGTGGTTAAAAATGAGTTAGTCAAGTTCTTAAAAGTATGTAAGCCAAATACAAGTGGTATCCAAGAAAGAAAGGACTACTATTATGACTAATGAATTAAATGAATTGATATCCACTAAGAAGGTAATGAGTTGGAGAATGTTTATTAACTATAAGAAGTTTAATGAGGTAACCCAAAATGATTGCTTTGCTTTACCCTTTCATAGATTATATCATAAAAAGATTAGATAGACATAGTTATCATTGTGATTAATTGGGTATTCTGGATATTTGTAAATTTCTGTAGCCTCAGAGGATTAAGAAAAAAAAAACTACTTTTATTTGACCTTATACTCTTGTTACTTTTAGAAGCATGTTATTTTATTTATGTAACGCTCCAAACATCTTCTAGTGCTATACAATGGTAATCTTATTTGACATGATAAAAACTTGCATTGACGTTTTTATGAATGGCTTATATATTTCTTAAACTTTATTCGAAGAATGTCTAAAAACCTAGAGAGATTCTTAAAAAGTTATAATGAGGCCAAATTAGTATTAAATTAGCATAATTGTCCCTTTATAGAGTAAGAGTGTATTACTCTAGGCCATAAAATTTATGTCAAGGGAATTGGGGTAGATCCAACTAGAATAGAGTTAAGTAGAAAAACTCACTCCCCTAATTTAATTAGAAACTTTAGGAACTTTTTGGGATATGTTGGGTTCTACAGGAGGTTCATTAAGGATTTTTCTAAGATTACTAGATCCTTTACTAATTTACTGACTAGGGATGTAATTTTTAATTTCAATGATCAATGTATGCTTTCTTTTACAACTTGAAAGGAAAAACTTGCTAGTGAACCCATTATAATGTCTTCCAGTTAGCCTTTTCCATTTAAACTAATGTGTGATGCAAGTAACAATGCATTAGGAGTGATGTTTAAATAACAAAGAGACAAAAATTTTCATCTTATATGTTATGCAAGTTAGACCTTAAATGACACCTAAAAGAACTACACCACCACTAAAAAGTAAGATGTTAGTTGTAGTATTTGCTTTGCATATTTTTTTCTTACTTAGTTTTATCTAAGGTGGTGGTCTGTAAAAACCATTCGATCATCAAATACCTCATCAATAAGCAAGATGTAAAACTATGGTTGATTTAATTAGGTTCTTATTTATAAGAATTTCACTTTGAATTTAGGGATAAAAGGGGGAAAAGAATTATATAGCTAACCATAAAATGTGTTTGAGTAAGGAAGACAGAGATAAAGGTAAGACCAAGATATTAAAAAGATTTTTCTATAGGAAAAATTCTTGGCTCTAATAGCACTTCCATAGTTTGTTGATGTAGATAATTACTTGACCGATGAATTTCTTAACCCTAACCTTTCATACCAATATTGAAAATAGTTCCAATCTAAGGCAAAGTTTTACATCTAGTATGACCTTAATTTTTATACAATTTCTATGGATGGTATAGTTAAGAAATTTTTTTCCTAATGAAGAAGTATCAATTATTCTTAGTCATTGTCATTATAAAGAAGGTGGAGGACACTTTGGACCAACTAAGACTACATATAAAGCATTAGAATGTAGTTTGTTCTACCCCACTTTTTTCAAGAATGCTTCCACTTTGGTAAATCTTATGATAATTTTTAAAAGGTAAAGCTTATCTAAGGGACATGAGATATCAATCAACAATATCATCTTGTGTGAATGGATTAAGGTAGTAGCTTTGGGGATCAACTTCATGGGACATTTCCATCAGTCGTACTCCAATAATATATCTTAGTAGTTATTGATTATAATCACAAATGGATTAAGGTAGTAGCTTTACTAACAAATGATAGTAATGGTGTGATTACATTCTTAAAAAAAGAATATCTTTACAATTTTTGGGCCACCTTAGGCCATAGTTAGTAATAGGGGTTCTCGCTTTTGTAATAAAAAATTTATTAGTTCATTAGTGGAGTGTGCATGTATAGATAAAATATGTGAAAATTAAATGCTCAAGGTTATGTTAGTGCACCTATCATTTTTCCAACTTTTGAAATTAAATAGTTACTTTTATACTACAGACAACTATAGGTTAGTGCACCTATTATTTTTCTGTAATATAGCAATAAGTTGACCATTGATCCCATAAGCAAGAAATAGTAAATACAAAGTTGAATATCAAGCTATTAATCAAGCCATAAATTTTGTAAATTTCAAAACAAAGATTAAAACAAATTAAACAAATCTACAAGCTAGCAATCAATGTATTACTGTTAAGGGGGTAAGCAACATCCTGCTTGAAAGGGTTAAAAAAAAGCCTAAATTTCAACTAAATTAAGACAACTTAAAAATCCACATCCATATATAATTTCATAAATTATAAAACCACAAAAAATATAACTTGTAAAATTCCCAATAAATCAAATCACACAAACTATTTTTTTTAATTCAACCGCAAAACATACTTGTTCGTACAACCAAAGCAATCCAAGATTCTAAGAAGCGATGAAAACAACTAGAATAAACCAAGGTAGAAATTTGGAATGTTCATTGCAATGAAAACTCCCTCTCTAAGACCTCTAAATTCTAGCCTCCTAGTCCATGCTTCTTCTACACTTGAATAATAACATGAAAAATTAAAATATATAAGAAATAATCAAAACAACTTAAAGAAATCAAATTTGAGGTAATAAAATGCCTATAAAATAGGTAGCCTCTTTCCTCCAAGACTTGTTACTTTTAGCATTTCTATCTAAGAGTCTTGTTTACTTTAAAGCATAAATATAATCAACATTAATGTAAAGGAACAATGCCAACTACTTGGAGAAACCAAAGAAGAGAATAGAGAAATTCTCATGAAATGGCAGCCATTTTATCCAAGAATTTTTACCCTAAGCCTTACAATCTAAGTTCTTTTGATGTCCTTGAAGCTCTTTCATAATGAATCTTATTGTCTCCAACATCTAGATATTAAAACATTGATTGGAAGTGAGTAAAGAAGAGAATGGAGGTTCTAGAAATTTTATGCAGAAATTATGTGCCTCCAATCTCTCTTTAGTGTCTTTCTCATGTTTCATTTATAGAGTTTGAGTATTTTTTGGGTTGGAAACCCTATAATGATGAGTAGGCACGTGTAATAAAAAATCTCAAATATTCTCATTTTTGTACATTTTGGGACCATCAAAACACTGTTATAGCCTGTTATTGTGGTGGTTAACTAGAAGTGTAATGATAGACATAATCCATTATTGAACTTCCAAGAGCTATAAAGCTTCAAATGACTAGATTCTTGATTTTTTGGAAAGACATTTCTACAAATTTCTGATTTTTGAAAACTTGAAATTCTTCCATCTTTCTGCAATTTATAAGAATTTTTTTTTACTACTACAGTTTTCAAGATTAGTGTACTACTACAGTTTTTAAGTTAAGTGAACTAATCTTGAATTTGAGGATTTACTTAATTCTTTGTAGAAGCTTGAATTCTTAGCACATTTCTCTAGTTACTCCATTTATGGCTTCTTTAAACTTCTTATCTCTTTCCATTATCATTGGACCTCTATTATGTAGTACAATAGTAGTCATCTTGCTAACAGTAACTACATCGTTAATAATCAATGTAGTACTTTTGGAAATGGTTCAAAGAAGATTTTTTTAATCTAATTTTGCTAGTTTTGCTTTATGAATACCTAAACATAATAAAAGAACATGATAAAGAGCCTAATTTATTAAATAATGTGTAAAATTCATCACAAAATATATAAATAAATTTTTACATTTTTCGTATTAGCAAATTCCCCCTTAAGTGTTTGTTTATCCTTGGGCAAACCAGTTCATCATTTAATGTTTCAAGTGGATAACAATGATGTGGAAAACGTTATTCTCATTAATAATGATCGTTGAAACTTCTTCATCAGTCATTAAAAAATAATGGATCGTCATGATGCTATAAAATCAATTAATTATGTCAAATCACAAATGAGTTTAATTTCTTCATACTTCTTTAAAATTTAACTCAAATCACATAATTCAATTTTATGAGTAAAATGAATAGGCACAAGAAATAAGCTCCAACTCTTAAGCACATTCACATTCTTTTATTCAATTTTTTGGCAAGAAATCAAACCTAAGTGTGAGCTTCAGAGGACTTGGTTAAGAAGTAAATTAATCTTTTTCTGTGAAGATAAATATCTTATCATGAGTACCCCCAGTTACTCTAATAGGTCACCTACAGTAAATAATCATTAATAAGACTCTTTAACTTCGATTTTTTTAAGTATTTATGAAGCCAACAGAGTGAATTTACTTTGCTCATTATTCATACTTTTTATGCAATTTTTGCAATTTAAAAGATTAACTTGCTTTTAAGAAGTCACAATTGCTTATGAATTTTCTTTTTACAAATAAAATCTCAAAATGATCATCAAATGTCCATTTTCTAAAATCATGTAGTCAATGAAGCCCAATTGGTCATCATCTTTCATAATTTAATCACATAAATGTCTTAAGTCCTTAAAATAATCAAAATCCTAATGAATGATTTCAATGACATGCCATCAAAGAGAAATAGCCTTCAATAAATTTATTAACATTTAAAATAAGAAATGATAAAATAGATAAGCTTTTAGGACACGATATCAATAAATATAGCCCTCTTCCACACATAAGATAAAATTGTCCTTAAAGTTTAAATATCATGATAAAACATAAGGGAAAGGTGTGGGCTAAAGCAACGAAATTTCCCTAAATTGAAGTTGTCATGGACGGTTGATGAAGACAATTTTATGGAGACAAAATATGATATATCCATAAAGCACTTGCCCCAAATAAGATGTTAGATATATGGATAAATAACATATGGAAAGGAAATGGACATCGTCATGAGAATAAAGTAAGATAATTGAAATAAAAGCTAAAAAAACTAAGTCTAACTCAACACAAAAAAATAAGAAACAAAAAGAGAAAAATCCTAAAACTAAGTGTGGGTTAAGGATGTAAGAGCTCAAGGTATATTTTAAGATGATTTCCATTAACCTTTAATGTTCCCAATTGTAGATGGATGATCAATACAATACTATAAGGAAACCTTTGTTTGACTAAGAAAGGCCTAAATCACCCAAACTTAAGTTTTCTAAGGCATAAACATAGGTGAGAATTGTAAAGTAACACTTAATTTTCTTTCCTAAACTGCTTCATGTTACAGATATGACTATTATGTCATCTTTTAATTCATTATTTATACAACATTACATTGTCACCTGCTATAAGCCCCCACTTATCAAGCTCATCTAGCAGGATTTTGTGCTTTTCACCAATAAGATTGGGATCCAAATAAAAGGACTTAATTTCCCAAAAGACCTTATCCTCAAGTTTTACAAGTAAATGAAAGGATTTTCCATAGAGAAACTTAAAGAGGGACATGCTAATAGGAGTTTTGAATGCTATCTTATAGGCTCAGAGAACATCATCTAATATGTTAGACCAATTCCTCCTAGAATGTTCTACTGTCCTTCCCAAAATTCACTTAAGCTCCTATTGGTTATTTCCAATTTGCCACTAATTTGGAAAAGGTAAAGGGTAGCTAAACTGTGTCCAACACCATATCGTTTAAGAGTCTTTTCCAATTAGGCACTATAAAAGTGAGTTTCCTTATCCCTTGCTAGAGCTCTAGGTGTACTGAAATGTGATAATAACTTCTTAAGAAACTTAACAACCACTCTTTAAACATTAGTAGGCAAAGCTTGCACTTTAGGTCATTTAAAGAAAAAATCAACTACAACTATGCTGTCTTTGTTTCCCAAAGAATTCAAAACAAATCCCATAAAATTGATACCCCTTATATCAAATAGTTTACTGACAATAAATGAAGTTTGAGGCATCTCATCACACTTAGATATATTACCTGTTCGTTGAAATTTATCACAAAATATGATATATCTATGGGCATCTTGGAAGAGAAGGGGCTAATTAAAACTAGATTTAAGTACCTTCTATATAGTCCTATTATCCCCAAAATGTCCTTCTACAGGATCATAATGGCAGTTCTCTAAGATAGCTCTAGCCTCTAATGTGAAATCCATCTTCCAATTACTTGATCAGCTCATATCTTAACTAAAAATGGATCTTCCTAAAATTAATATCAAATGTCATATAAGAATTTTTTATTTTTCTAATATGATAAATGTTTAGGGATGTCCTTAGTTACCTAAAAAATCTCCGAGCCAACCAAGGTACTTCACTTATTTGAGGTTCCAATGAATATAGACACTCATTAGGGAAGGGGTCATTGATCTCTTCCTCTATTGTTTACTTGAATGAGGATGCTTAAGGAAAAATAAGAGGTTTTTTATTAGCTTTTCAGCACCCCTTTTATCTTTAATCTTAGTATCAAATTCTTGTAATAACAAAATCTACATAACAAGCATAAGATTAACATAAATCTTGCTCTACAAATGTCATAACTTCGGAAGATTGACATAAATGATGACCTTAGAGAGGATAAGATAAGATCTACACCTATCAAAAGAATATACTGTAAATAGCAACTTCTTTTGCATTGCTGTATAGTTCTTTTGAGTATCATTTAAAGTTTTTCTAGCATAATAGATTAATTGAAAAAAACCAACCTTTTCCTTGAATAAGAACAATATAACTGTATAATCACTCATATAAATATTAATTTAAAAAGCAAAGTCCAATATGTATCTAATATGATCAGGGCATTAGTTAACTTCTCTTTTAACATATTTAAATCATATAAGCATTCATTTGAGAAATAAAAAGGCATATCCTTTTTAAGTGAATGCGTTAAATGCCTAACTATTTTGAAAAAATCTTTGATGAATCTACGTTACAAACTAGCATGTTTAGAAATAATTATAATAGCCTTAAAATTGGAAGAAGGTGGTAACTTCTCGATAGCTTTAACTTTATCTCTATCCATATTTATCCCCTTGCACAAAACCTTATGGCCTAAAACTATGATCTTTTGAACTATGAAATGGACATTCTCTCAATTCAAAACTACATTGGTTTCTTCGAATCTTCTAAACATTTGATCTAAATTATAGAGGCATGCATTAAATGAATCACCAAAGATAGAAAAATCATCCATAAATACCTTTATAAATTCTTCTATGATATCATAAAATATTGCTATCATGCATTGTTGGAAGATGGCCAGTGCATTGCAAATTTCAAAAGGTATTCTTTGATACATAAATGTACTATATAAACATGTGAATATAGTCTTTTCTTAATCTTTAGATGAAAATGAAATTTGGAAGGAAACTGACATACTATCAAGAAAATAATAATACATGTTGCTAAAAAGCTTTCAAACAATTTATTTGTGATGATTCTCATTAAGATTAATTAATTATTCTATTGAAAATGATGTATATCTTTAATCCTTGGATCTTTGATGATCCTTGTGAGAATTCCTATTTTGATCTTTATCTTAATATGTTTTGATCCTTTCTTATCCTTTAATCTTTTGAAAGGATAATCTAATTCTAAAGTGCTTACTAAAAGTGTCAAAAACCTAACTAGCATCTTTATAAACTTTCTATAAGGTTATTAAATGCATTTTAGTAGGTTCAGGGTAGGTTAGGGAGTGATTAGTCTAATATTCCTTTGACTTCCATGCTAGATAAGGCTTTAGAGACATTAACAATCCTTGAAGTTAAAGATTAGCAGTGTCTTTTAAACCTTGCATTGTTCTGTTGCTCATGTAATAATGTTCAATGATGGTTGCTTGCCCAAGAATGGTTCTATTAAAGGGTCGAGTTATTCTCCTTATTTGACTATAATGACAATGCATACGAGACATCAAAAATCTTTAAAGACCCATGTGGATCTTTTGAAAAAAATCACACTTTGTATTTTTACACATAACTCATACTCTTTGGCCTGAACCAATAATTTAAACAATAATAAACATAAATTAGACAATTTAATGCCAAAAAAAGGTTAAATAATTCTCTACAATCTTATAGATTACAACTTTATTTATTCCTCCATAAATTGTTGCTTGTCCTCAATCAACTTCTTTAGATACTAAATTAAAATTTTCTGATGGTTATTTAAATGTCAAATATGATACCTCTTTTCAAATTAATGTAAGCAATATATAGCTAGTAGATCTTATTTCACTTTTGATTATGGATTTGCAAACTTTTGTAAAAATATGCAGTCAAGCTAAACTTTATGTATCATATCAAACTTTGAGAAATTCATATGAAATCCATGCAAAACATCCTAAGGTGATCCAATAGGATGTGAACTTTATGCTCTATCGCTCCTTAACTTTATTTATTTTTCCATCTCTTTGGATAAGTGCATTTTACACTTCATCTATATAAAGTGCAAACCATGTACATAATTCCTTCCAAATTTAGACAAATTCACAATTAATCATTAATTAACCACTTCTAGCTATATTAATAACGTCAGCCAAATTGAAGCACATTATTTAACATTTAATATGCCATTTAAATTTTTTTAATGAAATATCCAATAAATTGGAATTAAATTAAAAGTAATATCTTTTGTACAAGAATGGAGTCTTAATTCCCTCCCTTGAACTTAAGACGAGGATTGTCTCCAATATTCAAAAATCAAAACAAGCATAATATGAGTGATACGGGAGCAAGAATACTCCCCTGAATTGATTAAGTTTTATTTTGTCCTTTTTGAGTTTGTGGGATAGTAACTACATACTAACTTTTGTGCCTACAAAAAAAAAAAGAACAAAAATGCGATCAAAGTTAAATAAACTAAGATCACACTAATATAAAACCTCGAAAAATGCAAAATGCAACCTTTTTTTTCAAGCCTCTTTTTAGTGAGGATCATGCCGTAGGAATGTTTTAGCATTCCCCTTTACTGCACTTGATGTATACAGCTTGATTAACTACTTATGGACCTTAAAGATCATATCATTATTGCTAGCCTCCACTATTTCAAATAGATAGAACTTTGACACCTTAAAAGGGCTCTACTTTCTTGATCTTAAATTGCTAGGACCAAGACCTTATCAGTTGTTGGTCCTATATGATATCCAAAAGAAGGGTAAATTAGGAGTTTTAAAATTTTTCCAAGTTAATGATACTAATTTCACCAAGATATCTAAGCAATTAAACGGAAGTAATAGTATAAACATTTTAAATAGTAAGATAAACAACTTGTAAATTAAATGCTTTAATATAAAATAGTGAGGAAGAGAAATACAAAACCATTTTATAGTTGTTCAGAGATCCTCTTTCTCCTACATTTGCTTCACAACAACTTTTTGAGAATTTCACTATAAAGAATAAAAAAATGTTAACAATAATAATCCTTTTTAAAAGCTCTAGGATAACCTTCACACTTTCAACCTCTTAAAAAGATACGTAGAAAGTGTTTCACTTAAACTTAAAATGGTGTTTAAAAGGGGCTAAAAAACTATTGATATGAATTAATAAATGCTCACACAAAATTCATGTAATCCATAAAGAAACAAATGTAATCAATACTTTACCATAACTCAAAATGCTAAGCTCTTAATGCTTAAAACACTTGTATGTATTATTGTAGCTCTTTTTGGATGAAAATAACCCTTACAAAATACCTATTTATAGTATATTTTAGTCCTACTATTTTTTTTACTTAATTTCTATTTTCATTATGTCACATTTTACAACAGGAAATCTACTCATTGGACATAAATCATACCACGAATGATCAACCTGCACATGCATTAGTTAACTAATCATCGTCAATTAGTGCACCCAATTGATCGACTAATGTTTAGTCCACCAATGTTCTATACTAGTTGACCAATCTAATTCATGATTGGTTTTTTCAACACTTAAATACTTCAATCACACCACAATTCAATATAAACCATTCCAAACATTTAAAAAAATTTTCTTAGCTCACACACATTGAAAATGTTACCAAAAATATTTTAACCTAACAAATGTATTAATTCAAAACATCCCTACACAATTACCTTTTAATTATGCAACTTATATGCATATTATAAATCATGAATGCAAAAACGTATAAGTAAGCCCTTTAACAACTCCAAAATGTAACAAGCAAAACTTATAACCAAAATTACAAGTATAAACCTATATAAATACTTTCTTGATCTTCTAGTTTTGAGTCATCTTCATTATAGTCTTCATAAGCTCTGTATAGACTCCAAGACATTGTAAACAATTTATATAACACCCCCATTCATACACCTATCTTTCAATCACTTAAATATATCAAACATTAGTATAAATATTTTTTTTATCATCATAAAAATAAGAAACATGATAACAATACTATAACATACAACTATGTAAGTGTACATATTGTAGTTTAATATAGCTAAGGTGAGTCTAGGGTCGAATCCACAGAGACTACTATTAATAGTAAGTATATATTGAAATTATCTAGCCTGATGAAATGCAAATTAGCTGATTGGTTTGATAATGAAAATTCAATAAAAAAATTAAAAGTGATTTTCTTAAACAGTATCACAAATGATAACACTTACTAATGAAGGTAGGATTAAGGTGATTAATCCCTTTAGGATGTGTACATATTTATTTTTCATCTTGATTTAATTTAATTTCCATATTTATTAGGCTATAAATTCTCGAATGTAAATCACACCCTCTCCAGAGTTATGCAGCTCTATTCAAGTCAACAAACTAGGTAGAAGTTTTCTCTATCCCACTCTATTGATTGAATGCATTACCTTACTCTTTGAAACTTATTGTTTTAGCTAAGCTCACATTTAATCTGGACATCTTATGTAAACCTATATCTAGGAGCCTATGCAAGATATATTTTTTATGGAACGATATAAAATACTCAAAGATCTCTTAATCAAACATACATAAATCAATGCATTGAAACCAATGTTTACATTCGCTTAACATTCGATAAAAATATCATTAAAAACCATAAACAATCCTAACATAAAATATGCATATTTAAAGTTAAATAAAGAATAAACTATAATACTAAATCCTATAGTTCGTAAAAACTCAAATCCTTATGAAAAGATTAGTTTCTAATCATTTTTTAAATGATAAAAACAATCAACAAAGAGAAATGGAAAGAAAGGCTCATGATGATTCAATACTTCTCCTTGACCCTTTAACGATGGTTGATGTGAATTCCTTGTCTTGATCTTTGAATCCTTATGTTTGAAATCCTTATTTTCCTTTAAATTTGATAAACGAATCCTTTGTAGATGGCCTAAGTCTTTTAAACCCTTTCTTGGTGTCTCCTTGTTATGTTTAGAGCCAAGAATATTTATTAAAATAACCCTTGAAGGATTATTTAAGGAGGCATCACATACGACCTATGGCTGTGGGTCTTCTCCTAGGTCGTGGGTCTCCTAACATCTCCTGCATACTAATTTCTTTTATGTACCTCTAGTGACCATGAAATTTTATATGTAAGATTTTCACATGATGTTCTTGCACCCAAGTAAATTCCATAACAATTTGAGCTCCATATATAGACCTAATGGATCACCAAAATCACTTATACCAAAAATAGTGTTATTTTAGCTTCGCTTGTTCTTCTCTTGATGTATCCTTCATGGCTTGTCATATGGCCTTAAAAATTTATTTGGAAATTCATAACATGATGCTCTAAGTTATTATATTGATTCGATGCCTATTCTAGTTCCAAAAGCCTAAAAATGATCACCAAGTCTTACAAAACATAAATAATCATCTAAAAGGACTTAAGTAATAACTTATTCAAGAATAAACCAAATATGTACCTAAGTCATATGTAAATAACCCGTAAACTTAGGACAATAATAATGAAAACATGCTTAAAAGATGTATAAATAAGGTGATATCATGCCTTCTTCTGTAATTTTTAATGTATGCAAAACTTCATAGGTAATTTTGCACATGGATACCCAGTTGAATTCATTTCTTTTCAGGGGACAATAAAAAATATGCATAGCCTTATTGTTAAGGGATGCTACTATTTTATAATCATTATACCATTTATCTTTACTCTTACATACTAATTGATTTTTTATGACTTTGGAAGGCACTGTCGTCTTTTGTGAAACTATTTTCTGTAATCTTAGATTATTGGCCATTAGGAAACATCTTATCTTAGTTTTTTAATAAAGATAATTGCTTCCTTTAAAATAAGGAGCCCTACTAGTATTTTTATCTTTTAGGCTAGTGAAGGGTGCAAATAAGTTCACCTTGTGTGCCATTGCGAGCTATGGTCACTAATTTTCTAGAATTATATCATGCGAGACTTTAACTCTAATACTACTTATTGATCTTATTTAGCTCTTAAGAGGGAAGGACGTGAATTAGGGGTGTTAAAATTTTTCTATGGGCATGTTTAGTTGGGTTGTGGGTTTTGATTTTTTGTTGTAGATTTTTTATTTTTGTATTGGTTATTGTGTTTTCTTTTTCGATTTTTGTATTTAGAAAAACAGGAAACAAAAACCAAAAACCAAAGTGGAAGTAAACATCCCCTAAGTTAATGATTCTTATTTCACTAAATTGTTTAAACAATTGAGACTAATGTAACTAAATAATAGTAAAAGAAATTTAACATAATAATATAAATAACTTTTAAATTTAATGCTTTAATGTAAAATAGTAAGGAAGTGAAATACATAAATAAATTATAATGATTTAAAGTCATCTTTTTCTTTTACATCCACTCCTAAAAAACTTGTTAAGAATTTCTCCATAACCAATCACAAATACATTATTAGTAATAATAATCCTTTTTTAAGGTTTAAAGATAACCTTCATAATTTCACTTGCTCTCTTTCTGTTAACCTCTTAAAAACGTTAAGAAAGTTTTTTAATAAAACTAACAATGGTGTTTGAAAGGAGTTCATATACTCTTGATAGGAATGAAAAAAATGCTCACATAAAAATACAATAACTCAACTAACACTTCACCAAAACTTAAGATAATATGCTTTCAATGCTCAAAACACTTAAATGTATGTTTTTAAATCATGTTGGATGAAAATAAAATTGGTAAAACACGTATTTATTATAGTTTTTAGGCCTCTTAACCTTTCATTAATCATATTATACTATTGTAAATTTACCCGTAGGATGAAATCATGCAGTGATTGGTTAACTTATATGTTCACTAGTAGACTAACGCACTCTAGTATTCGATCAGTCTCTAGTTAACTAGTGCTTTGTATAAGTCAACCCATCTAATCTATGAAAGAATTTTTTGACACTTGAACACTTTAAACATATTATAATTTAATATAAACCATCCCCAATCATTTAAAAGATGTTTCCTAACTCATAAACTTATTTAAAAACTTCCTAAAAAATTTAAACTTATTAATCGTAATAATTCATAGCTTCCCTACATAATTACGTTTAAATATCCAACCTAATTGTACATTCTGAATCATAAGTGCAAATATACATGAGTAAGCCCTTTAACAACACCAAAATGAGACAAACAAAATAATAGCTCATAAAGCATACATATTTTATCCATAATTTAGTGCTCGTATGAATTAGTTTTAAGGGTAAATCCATGTGATTTATGTGCATATTGAGTTAAATCCTTCAAATGAGATGTTACTTAGGTATTTCTATGTTTGTCTATGTTTTATAAGACTTTGGTGGGCATTTCAATGCAATTTTATTACTAGAAAAAGTGTTAAGTCACTCTGAAGACTTAGAGCACTATGTTATGAAGTTCTACACTAAAGTTAAAGGTTATATGACAAACTATGAAGAGTTCGCAAATGAAAAAACAAGAGAAGCTCAAATAAGCACTAGATTTGGTATAGCTAACTTGGGTGAAGCCTCATGTGTACATATGGAACTCAATATTTTATGAAATTGATAAACATTAAAAACACGCGAGGAAGCTCCGTACCAAATTTCATGGTAGTTGGATGAAGAATGGAGAAAATATCATAAGAAAATCAAGACTAGAAAAAAGATGGTGCATCATAGGAAACATTAAATATCATAAGAAAATCAAAAGGAGCTGAAAGGTGGTGCATTAGAGGCAGCATCATGGGCGCGATGCTATCTGTGAATTTGTACTTGTACGAATTATGGCCAGCACCATGAACATGATTTTGGCCATGGTTAGGACACCTTCGCCATTCACAAATAACCTAATTTTAGATTTTTAGGGGATATATCTGACTTATAAGTTTGACCAAATAAATATTTTATTAGTCCACGAGCTGAAAATGTTATATATGAAAAATTCCTAGTAATTTATCATTATGTTTTTACAGAGGGGCAAATGTTAGATTGATATCTATCCTATATTCTTCAAAAATTTTATCCCATTTTGGTATGGGTACTAAATAGTCCCATCTTCCAATAAATGTTAGGATCTCAACATTATTTAGTACCCATCTTCTAATAAATGTTAAAATCTTAACATCATACTTGTTTATTTTGACTTTAGATTATATATACTTAAATGTGCTATCATATTATGAAAAGAATGGGAGAGTTTGCTTCTTTATATGGCCATCAATATATTTGTCTTTAATTTTAAATTTGATGGAAGATATTTACTGGGTGATGAACTTCTTCATCTAGAATACTACTCTTTTACCATATTCTAAGTATTCCCCACTTTTATTTTACCATATTCTTACTTTCATTTAAAATTTCCCTCACTTGATCCAACTCCATTAAATTTCTATTGAGCCTTTTCCCTGTAATTTGTCATATGAAGTCTTTGCTTAAAAGATAAATTATCCAAACAATTTTGCAAATTGAAACTCCCATTGATATCCAATATGTATTGACATTAAGTTGGAAATATTAGAGATTTTGAATAGAGCTTTTGGTTGCTAATATGGAAACTAGTCAATTATTTAATTATTTTTCTAGGTTTATTATCTAATTGTTAGTTTACTTTGTAACAATGGAGAAAGAATGCAGAGGCTATTTCCTTTGCATTCTATGAAATGGAGGATATGCCACTTATAGGAGAAACCATACCATTTATGCATCATCCCCTTATCTTAATCACAATTTTCCTTTTCTAGTTTGAAAACAAATATACAAAGAGCTCTTTCAGTTGATCTGAATATATAATTTATTGTTTTATAAACCTTTGAATTAAAAATTCTTAAAAAAAAGAAATGATGTACATTGATTGACTGCATATACACGTCTCCACTTGCATGATCACATCAAAATGCAAATTTGAATTGAATAAGCATGATTCAATTATTTTTTTCCTATTATAATAGGGATTAGTGAGAATTTTTCATTATTATAATTCATTTATTCTTATTTTTAATAAAATTTTAATATTTCCACTTAAGTTTTTAAATTTTATTAGTGTTGACATGTAAAGTGTCCAACCTTCACTAATAAAAATAGGATAAATTTGAACATCCTGTATGTTGTTCTACTTGGCCATACTTATCATCTTTCTTTACATGAATTGCGTTGTAAATATATGTTATCTTTTATAGTTTTTATTTTCTTTCTTGATTCCTTTGATTTTACAGCATTGGATTTTGATTCTCCACCTTTTTGGAAGTTTCGAACAATATGAATGTTTTAATAATTGTAAGAAGATAAGTGAAAAGAATGGGATATGAATGATGTAATAGAAATGCATTTAATCTCATTAAAGGTTAAAGAAGTGAAGAAGGGAAATTAAACAACTATTACCTTTTCCAAACCTAGTTAGAAGAATATTAAGACAAATCTTCAAGCAACATTCAATAAATTGTATACCAGTATCTAGTTAAAGAATAAGTATATTATATAGAGGGATAGACTAAAGAATTTTAGGAATTAATCAAGAAAACAAAAAAAAATTACAATTCTATCACCAGTGAAGTTAATGCTATAAATGAATGTTTGAAAAATCTGTTTAAGGTAAAATATTTATTTGGTTATTGATATATCCTATTATAATTTTTTCTTATAGGTGCATAAAATGACTCTTAGGTTCAATAAAAAGAGGATGCAAGGAATTTTTATACTTGTTTTGTATTTTTGAAGATACTATTGCAACAGATTTGTATGCATATCTATAAACTAAATCTACATTAATGGGTGAAAAGGGGGAACATAGAATTGATAATGATGATGAAGCCTATCCACTCAATGAAAATAAGATGACGTTGTTGGTTCTCCATTTAGGAAAAAGAAATATCCTAAGGAAAAGAGGGTAATGAAGACAAATTCTAGCATTTTAGAAGATGTGTTGCTTACAATCGGTGAAAACTGGAAAAGGAACCTAAAATTGCTTTGAAAAAATAGGTACAACATTATCTAATGCAAATAATATTAATAGACCTTCATCATTTAGTCAAGATATTAGTTTAAAAATGGGATGCTGAATTGCTTTAAAGGGTTTGGGTGTTGTGGGTATGCAATATGGAAAAAGTAGTGAAAGCTCTTTATGATTCTCTAATTTATAGGGATATTTTTATGAAGATCCCAATTGCAAGAAAGTTAGATTGGATTATGTCTCTGTAGCTACATTTTCAAGTTATTGCGTATTAAACTCTAATTGATTTAGAAACTTTTATATTAAGAACTATTCCACAGTTTGAACATTTTCAATGTATGTTTTATATAGATGTTTGACAACAACCATTTTGACTGAATTTTTTGTTTAAATTTAAATTTATGTTTCATAATATTTTAGTATTTATATTTTATTGTCTTTATTAATTATTTAATATTTTGATATTATAGATACATAGATTCCTTATCAGTCTTCGATTCATATTCAAATGGTAAAATGATTAAGGAAACCATTATTTAACGTTATGTGAAAGAGAACAGATGTTTCCATTTATACAAGCAATTGTGCAGAACTTCTATACTATTAGGTCATGATTAGATATTAGAACTTTTGAATGGAAATCCTATAAGGATTTAAAAGAAATAAAGAATACCTAAGACAATTATTTTGAATTTATATGATAAGTTAAAAAGCAAAGAAGGATTAAATTTGTTTATGTAAGAACAAGTTATAATTTTTTTATAATAATTGAACATAGTGAGACAATTAAAGTTAATGTAGAGTGTTTTCAACATTTGACCTAGACAAATTCAAAGTAATTTTGTAAAGTCTTATATATATATATATATATCTAATCATCTTACAAAAAGAATAATCACTCCACCATCCTTTACTAATACACCTCCTAAGATTCAACATAATTTTAATATATTTTGTTACTATTTTCATTATGTCCTTATAATTAATTATTCATTTTAACAATATGATTTCATTTTCTAGTAATGCATAAGAGTAATAGATACTGTACATATCGATGTATATAATCCAGCCAATGAACAAATACTATATAGGAGTAAAAAATTTGATCAATAAAAAATATTATATATTATTGCTTATTTGACATGTGTTTTTACATATATAATGAATACTATAAATTACTTTCAAATTCTTTTAGAAATAGTAACAAATGCAGTGAACAAATTTCTAATATTTCTCTAAGATATTACATTATGTTAAATTAAGATAGTTATTAAGATTTATTTTTATTTTTTTGTTAATATTATGTTCTTTTCATATTTAGATAAGTTTTATATGATGATTCAGACTACACTAATATATCTGGATTCTTTCACCAAATTTAGTTTAGATATAACATTATGAGATTATAGAGGAAGGGGCAGATCATTAGGTCCATAAGAATTGTTTAATTACAAACATTTGTCATTGAAAAAATTATTGAAAGATGCTTTGACATCTTAAAAGCAAGATTCCCTATATTTTAACAAATTCAATTATGATATGAATAAACAAAGATTGAACAGATCGATGAATTGTTTGATTATTGTGTAAAAAGTGGAGATTAAATTATTGAAATTATAAATGAAAATTCAAGTTCTCAAGTGGAATATAATATCACTTCAGTATAACTTCAAAATATATATCAATCATAAGATGAAATTGTTACATAAATATAACCTTGTCTCTTCTTTTGCCTAATCTTTATCTCCGCTTCTGTCTCTCCTTCCCTTCTTGTTTTTTCTATTCTTACTTTGCATTGCTTTGCTAGTTCTTTGTCCCTAATAGATCTTGTTTTCTCTTTCTCCCCTCGAGTCTTTAGCGATTCATCTTTCTTCCTTTGAAGATGGCAAGTCTTGATGTAACTCTCTTCCTACCGCTTCCAGGGTCTAGTTCCTCTGGTGCTACAACACCTATCTCTTAGGAGTGCCTCTTTACTAATTCTTGAAATCCTCAAACTAGCGTAGGTAGCCAGCTAAAAATTAATTGGAAATAGGTGATTGGTGATGTTATTGATTCTTCCCTACTCTATTGGCCTACTATGGGGTCTAAAGGACAAAGGTTAGTATCCCCTCTTATTGAGGTCTTGCAAGAAGGAGTTAAGGCATGGAGTTCTAATTTGGTAGGTTTTTTTTATAAGAAAACATCCGAATTTCCCTTTATTGAGCATTTGGGTAGCAAAAAATTAGAAAGGGAAAGGATTGAAAGAGACACTGTTAACAAAAAACATCCTCATATTATTTAAGTTTAATATTGAATATTTAGCAAGAGGAATTATGGAGTCTGGGCCATGGTATGTGAGTTTTGTTCCTATTTTCTTACAGCTTTGGTGTCCAAAGATTTCACTGAACAAAATCAAGCAGAACAGCATACCAATTTGATCGATCTTTACAACATCCCTTTGGAATAATGGTCGACAAAAGGGTCGAGCATACTAGCGAGTGAGATTTGCAAACCTTTGTGCATGGATGAAAATGCTGTAATGAAATGAAGAATAGGGTACGCTAAAATTTGTGTTAGCATTAACTTAAGTAAAGAACTTCTGGGTTATATTCCCTTATTGTGTTTAGGAGAGGTGAATACCTTAGTTGAGGACTTTATCTGTGTATCTTATCAATAGAAGCCCACATTAAAGCAGCAAGGGTTATAGTGGAAGTATATGGGAAAGCGATTTCAACAAGGGGTTTATGTCGAATTAATGGAGCTTAGCAGTTACAAAGCTAGGTAAAGCCCTTACTATGATCCTTATGCCTATTACCATGAATTCTAAGGTGGAAGAGGGAGCTCAAAGGGCTATATTAGGGGTGGCTATAGTAGAAGGTGCTGAATGTAACAATGATCTGGAACTAGTGAAACCCACAGAGTTAGGGGTGAAGGGATTAAAGGATGTTTTAGGGATAGATGGAGCTGAATATGGTAATGGAGATACTATAGACATTGAATCTACAAAAAAGAGTAGCAATACAGTTATAAGCTCTAAGGAGTAGCACCTCCTCCTATCCAAGAAGGAATGCTTCCATTCGATTAGAAAAGGCATATGTAAATTGAGTGGATGTAACTATAATAGGTCATACAATAAACTCGGTAAACAGCCCAGCTTTGGAACTACATTCAAATACTAGTGTTGGAAAGGACCACCTGGAACCTAATTTTTCTAGGAAGACTAACTTAGAGGTTGAGCTTTTTAGTGTTAGGAATGATGATGAGGCAACCTCATCTTCTAGATCAGAGACCATTGTAAATCCAGATAAAGAGGAGGCCAATGAGGATGCAAGGGAAAGTCTTGAGAGGAAGAAAGCTAGAAAGAGTATTAAGCAATGTCAATAGTACCATGGAATGTTAGGAGGCGTTAACTGCCATAAAAAATAGCAAGCATTGAAGGATTTCAAGAAAGATAATTAAGTCGATAATAATTGGCCTTTTGGAAATCAAACTGTCAAAAGACAAATTCAATAGTTTGAATGTTTTTGGTGCTCGTTGGAAGTCTTTTCCAATAATAATCATCATTATTATGGACATATAATCATTGTTTATAATTACTGGTTATGGACGCAGTAGTAGTTTAAGAAACCAGTTGATGCATATAGAGGTTAAAATGTTACAATCAAATGATATAGTGATGATCCTGTTCATGTCTTTGGAATCATCTTCATTTCCTTAGTCAATTGTTGGTTGATATTGGGAGACTTCAATTGTGTCCTCTGTAGATTAAAAGCTGAAGGTAACATTTCTAAAGAAACTATAATCATGATTTTAGTTAATGTATTAAGTATACTGGAATCACTAATTTAAAGTATGATGGTTGCTTCTTTACTTGGAGTAACAAACAAAGTTTTTGGTTGTTCATCCGAAAGAAATTGGATCGTGCTATGGTGAATGAGAGTTGGTTGAATTCCTTTCCAGTAAATAGTGCTTCCTATCTTAATCCATTGGTTTTAAACCATTCCCCTATTTTCATTCTCAATTTAATAAGATGCAGTCGAAGAAAGACTTATTTTAGATGCTGTTAATAGTGGTTTATCGAGGGAGGTGTATGGAATTAAAGCTTATAAATGTATGAAGAAGCTTCAATTCATTAAAGAAGAGCTTAAAATTCTTAACTTAGGCTACCAGGAGTGGAAAGATAAGGAATTAGTAGAAACAAAGCAGAACTTCAGACTGTTTAGTAGCTACTATATTCCCATCCTAGAGATGCTTCATTATTATGCAAGGAGAGACAGGTATTAGACAGATATTTTGAGGTTTTAAATAACCACAATTCCCTTTTACAGGAATGATTTAGGATTTAATGGTTGAAAGGATATAGAAACTCTAACTTATTCTATAGATCAATATGTTCAAGAAAGAATCACAATAGAATCTTCTCATTATTAAAGTTGGCCAGAGGGACATCTTTCTCTCGAGAGGAATTGAAACACGAGGCATTGATGTACATCAAATCTTTGTTGGGAGCTCCTATAACTAGTGTCTCCTCTACTGCTATTATCAAATCCTTTATGTGACATTCTTCCTCTACTGTAGAAATTGAAAATCTAGTTAGACCTTTTTCAACTAATTATGTGGAGAGGTCAGTATTATAAATGCATCCGAATAAGGCTCCAAGGCCTGATGGCTTCAATGGGCACTTTTATCAAAAGACATAGCTTATCATTAAGGATCTTATCATTGGTGCAATGTTAGAATTCTTTGACAAGGGCAAGATGCTAAAGGAAATCAACAAGACCTTCATTTTCCTAATACCTAAGGTACCTAACCCTTCTTCCTTGCATGAATTTCGTCCTATATCTTATTGTAACACATTATATAAAATTATTTCTAAAATGCTAGTGTTGTAAATGAAGCCTTTGATTAATTTGATAATTGATAGGCTGAAGTTGCATTCATTTAGAGTAGATTCATAGAAGATAATGTGCTTATAGGTTAAGAACTGTTTAAAACTATACACGGAAAAGATCTTTAGAAAGTTGTGCTATAAAGATTAACTGCCATATAGTATATCATTATATTAGTTGGGATTTTATCCTTCAATCTTTTTAAGGCTTTTGGATGTCCTAAAACTTTTAGGAGTTGGATATGGCAATGCATATCAAATCCTTCTTATAGTATTATAATCAATAGAGAATCCACAACACTGTTTAAAGGATAAGAAGGTTTACGACAAGGAGATCTACTCTTCCCTTATTTATTTATCATGGGAATGGAAGTCCTATCTAGGTTGATCAAGCATAATATTGAGCATGATCCTAGGTTCAGATTTCACACCAAGTATAAGAAGGTAAGGTTGTAAAGCTTGTTTTTTTGTGGGTGATTTACTTATCTTCTTCGAAGCAAATGATCAATTTTTAGGCCTCCTTATAACCTACTTGAATACCTTTAAGTGCTTATATGGTTTGGAAATTAATAAAAAAAGTTATATGATCTTATCTTAAGCTGCACAATTAAATGCAGATTAGTTTTCACAAATCAAATGTTTTCAAGTTAATAAACCACCTTTCACGTGCCTAGGTCTACCTATTATGACTTAAATGTGAAAATATAAGAATAGTTATCCTTTGATTGAGCAAATACAAAGGAAACTAAACTGTTGAAGTAACAGTGTGCTGCATTTTGGTTGCAGATTATAATTAATCAAGTCTGTTTTAAACTCCATGCACACCTTCTGGTCTGTGCATTTCTTCTTAGTCAAAGGTTTGATAAAAACCATTGAAAGGATTATGAGGATATTTTTATAGATAGGCAATCAAGACCAAAAGTTCATGGCTAAAATAAAATAGTCTAAGGTATGTAAACCAATCAAGGAAGGAGGGTTAAGTATTAATCCTATAAAGTTTTGCAATAAAGTATTTATGGGGAAAAGGCTATAGAGACTATTAGACAACAAACGTTCCTTATGGTAACATGGACTTATCATTATGTTTTGAAGGAAGGTAGCCTTTGACAGACACAAATCAAAAGCCATCGTTCCCACTTTTTCAAGAATTTGTTAAAGCTCTGAAATTCCATGACTGTTAACATAAGTGCATGATAGGTATTAAAGAGACTGCTTCCTTTTTCTTTGATAATTGGAGCCAAGTACGACCTATGTGTAACACAGGACTTTATGATCTCCTCAAACATAGAATTCCTTTAACAGCTAAAATGAAGGAGTGCATTAATGGAAATAACTGGATTACATTGCATCCAAACATGCTTATGATCTTCAATCCGTATTTGCCTAATCCTACAAAGGAAGACTCTTATCTTTGGCTAGAGGATCCCATTAGAAAGTTCCCTAATAAGTTATGTCGAAAGGTTTTTAGTGAAGCAGGTCCAGTCTATAATTAGCATAAATATAGTTTATGAAATGCACCTTTTAACTAAAGTTTCCTTCTTCCTTTGGGTTTGTGTCAAGCAAAATATTACCTGTTCTGGATTGTCTTCCATTTATGAATTTACCTTCGAAATGCTAGTTGTGTGATCATCCCTCGGAATCCATTTTTTATTTGTTCTTCAACTATGCTTATTCCAAATACATTTGGAGCAACATTCAGTGGCTTTGCCTCATTGACCAGCTAGCTAATTTTTAAGAAACCTTATATTGGTTTATCAACAGAAGGAATAAAATGAAAAAAGATTTGATTTTAGCCTTGATTGCTTTTAGTTTGACAACTTATAATATGTGGAAAGAGAGAAACAGTAGATGTTTTCAACAAAAAGGATCAACCAAAGACCAAGTGTTACATGAGATGTTATGCTGGATTAAGGAACAATTGTAATGTACTAGAGTAGATCAAAACTATAGCCTTATAGTGACTATGATAGAGCGATTGCCCATTGGCTGAAGTCAGTAACATTTAGTGTGGTGAGGAGGTGTTGCGTCGAAGGAAATTGTATGTTGGAAGTTCAAAGGCTCATTGTTCCTATGGTAGTGCTCGATTATTTGGGGAACATGATTCTGGCTCAAATAGATATTATCTAGTCACAAAGGACTCACTATTTGGATGCTGGGGAGTGGGTAACAGACCTCCATCTATTTTAATGGAAGCTTTCTTCTTTATAATCACCGAGGATTCACACTAGCCTTAGTCTTAGTAAGGTTTAGGCCTCCTGTAGTTTCCTAAACAACAATAATACAAAATTAAGAGTTTAGAATGAACCAAATCACATCCCCAAATAGCATTATAACTCAGAACTACGTGATTACAGTTGCTGGAACTCTAAACAACCTGAAAAACTCAAATTACAAAAGAAAGAAATGAAAAACAACCTAAGACTACTTTGATATGAAATTAATGTGTTTTGATCCTAAAACTGATGCTTAAAACATCTGGGATAGGCCCCTTTATATAGGGATTGAGCAGCTGCAAGTGGAGGAAGAAGCTAAGCTGCAAATGTTGAAGATTGGGGTTAAAAATGGCTGCTGCACATGTATTAACGGCACCCCACCGTCCTATAATGGCACCTTGTTCATCCTATAATGGCACCAAGTTCATCCTGCCATTAGCATGCAAATTCTGACTCCATCAACGGTGGTCTACAGTAGTTTAACAGTGGTCTGCAGTACTTCTGCATAGGGGGCCATTATAGGTTGACTTTTGAGTTGACCTTTTACATAACTTTCATATTTTGACTCCAATCTTCATGTTTAAGCTCCCTAATGCAAAGTAAACATAATAACACATA
>JAOXYD010032072.1:0-14099 GCA_028565735.1 Pinacopodium congolense | reverse complement strand
CGATACTTTCATTAAATCTACGCTGACGTGGCAAACAGACCTTGTCACATCAGTGTTCAAGTGACAAAAGTGGAAATTTTTACAGTCTATTTAAGTGCTAGGAGGTTAGTTATAATTTTATTTTGTCTTTAGAATTTTTAGAATTGAATTTATTGATTGTCCATTAGAGAAACGTTATAGAAGGTGTGCTTTGGTTACAAAATTGGGGGATTGACTTTGTATTAATTGTTGTTGTGTTATTGGCTGCTCTTCGCCATTTAAAATAGAGTTGTTAGGTTGCTCTTCACCTAGGATAAGAAGATTTAAATTGTGTTAAATTTTAATTGTGAATTGGATTGGATTAGGCCTTAATTATGCATTGACATTCTATATTGCATTTGTTGCATTTGATCCCTTATCTTGTGTTGATTTTGATCAAGGATGTCATAAGCTATATAATCTTGGTTTAAAACCCAAGAGAACTTGGATTAGGGGTTATCCTTGTGGGACAAAAATTATAAATTTTGGTTATATTGGAAAGGTTCCTCTTTGCCATAAAAAGATTGTTATTAAGGGTTACTTTTCACTATCTTTGTAAAAAGTAAGATTGATAGGTTACTCTTGACCTAGAATAAGATTAGTATAGGTTCCTCTTAGCCTTGAATCAAGATTGTTGTAAAGGTTCCTCTTTACCTTTAACCAATATTATTGGTAGTGAGTTTCTAACAAATAGTTAGAGAGAAGACGTAGTCTATCTTTAGGATAGATGAACCTCTATAAATCTTAGTGTTCCTTTTCTTCCCTGTCTCTTTTATATTTGTACATTTGTTTTTGGTTAATTATTAATAAATTTGTTTCATATTGTTTAATTTGGTCTAAGGTGTTTAAAGTGTTTTATTTTCACAAGAATTTTTAAATACCCAATTAACCTCCCTCTTTCGTGCCATAGGCCTTACATCCTTATTAGAAGTGAAGGTGAAGGTTTTGACGAGAACGTTAAAGAATATAATAATGGCATTTGTCTCATCTTAAGTGATGGCATGCAATTTTTCTAGGAGAGGAAACCCTAATCATAAGTGTTAGTTGATAGGAGTAGGGAATTAGTTGAGCAAGTGGACTATATAGAGAATCGTTAGAATAATCTATATAGTGACATGTATAACCTAGAGTGGCGAAATCGTTCTAAATGCTTATGGAGGGGCTAGGGCTAGGAGGGACAAAACCACCCATTTGGTTTCTAATAACAACTGTAATAACCTAAGTAACCTAGCTTAGAGGAGATCCTTGCGAAGTACATCACAAATACGAATTCCATGTTTTAAAATATTAAGGCCTTTATAAGAAATTTAGTGAATCAAGTTAAGCAAGATACTAAAAGTGTTTTGGAGAGACCAAAAAGTACCTTACTTGATAATACTAAAAAGAACCCAAGGGAATAAGTGCACATCGTGTTCTTGGATTATGAGAAGGAAGCTATGAGATGGTCTATAAGGCAAAAGATACAAGAGAAGAAAAGAAGAAGAAGGAAGTCGAGGATGAGAGATATAAGCCATTATGTATATTCCTTAACAAAGCGAGTGTTGTTCAATTTAAGGAGTATATAGTTATGTATTGAAAACCAATTAAGAAATTGACTAGTAACACTCTTTTAGTTGAATCTCTTATGCATGAACCAAAGAATGCCATATTTATGTGTGTTGTGCTTTTAGACAAGAAAAGAGAAAAGAACTAAGGGAGTTTCTCAATTCCTTATGCAATTGGACAAACTGTCATTATTATGGACAAAATACCCCAAAAGCTAAAGGACTCAGGGAGTTTCTCAATCCCTTATATAATTGAAAGTTTATATACGCATGATGCATTAACTGACCTAAAAGCTAGTATAAAGCCCATGTCAGATAAATTGTTTTATAAATTTGGACTAGAAAACACAAAGCCTAATACGATGAGTATACAATTAGTAGATAGATCAGTTAAGTATCCTAGGAGAATACTAGAGAATGTTCTTATAAAGGTTAATAAGTTTATCTTCGCTGTCAAATTTGTAATCCTAGATGTTAAGGATGAAGATGAGATTCCCTTGATTTGAGGTAGGCCTTTTCTAGCTTCCTTTAAGGCATTAATTGATGTTCTAAAAAAGAAATTAACCATTAGAATCAGAGATGAATCCATTATTTTCTCCCATTTTGAAACTGTTAAATCATCTTTAAATGAGAAGTAACATACATCTTCTTTTAATAATATGACTGATATAACTTAGAGTGCTTTGTGGCGGAAAACAAACAATGAATCCTCCAAGTTTGATTTGATGATGATGCCAAGTGTTGAGCATTATAAGAAAGAATTGACCATAACCCTGAATGTAAAGGAGCTAGATGAATGAAGGAAGGAAAATAAAGTACTTACAAAGAGCTTCAAAAGCAAAAACAAGAAGAAAAAGAGGGCTTGGGGCAAGAAAATTCATAATACTTAAAAAGAAGAGGTTTATCAAGCTAGCAACGTTAAGTAAGTGTTTGTTGGGAAGCAGTCTAATGTATTTGCATTCATAAGGCTTAGCTTTTTGTTTTTTATCTTTATTTTTGTATTGTTATCCTATCTTGATTTAACTATTTTTGGAAAAGTTTGTTCTTTAGTATTGATCTTTAGGTACCAATAACAAGCTTTGATCATCAACTTCTCAAACTTTCAACCATATTGAATGCACTCCAAGCCATTATAGTCATGTCTACATTGTGGACTTCATTACTTAGGAGAGACTCATTCTCCTTTCCCTTTTTTACACTTCACATACTTTATTTGTTTTGATCCTCCAAATTAAGGACAATTTGGTTTAAGTATGAGGGGGAAGATGAACATGGCACGTTTTATCAAATATTAACACACTTGAATTATGATGAATCCAATGGAAATGACTTAAATATCTTATCTTAGAATGATTGTTACTCCAAGTTGATTGTTAATTATAGTATTTTAATTCACTCATTGTTTTTTATTTTGTAAGCATTGAACAATTCTTGAATGATTTCTATTCCAAAATTTGTTTCTTTTGTTTCTTTTATTTTGAGTGAATTGCATATGTTTTAGGTACCTTGATATATGATATCAAGTTTCTAATGACATTATATATGGATTGTCATGTGAATTTGGAATAATTTGTATGTTAATGAATGAAAAGCATACATGTTATGTAATAAAGTGAGCAAAAACTTTGACTTCGTTGGCTTCACACTGATAAAAGGTTGAATTTCATAAGTGTTACTAGTATCCATTTATAATTATAATCTAACTGAGTAAGTTTATGACAAAATGTTCACCTTCGCATCAAAAGGATATATGACATTGTAAATATGCCAAAAAAGGTAACTGAGTTAAGTAACTGTGAGACATTCATAATAATGTTGTTGAACCAAAGAGGTTCCAATCATTTGTTTTAATGATGAAAAATATATATTTGTTTCTAATGTTTGAGTTTTTGGTGCATTAGAAAGATAGGAAAATGCAATTTATGGAATAACATGTATTGGAGCATAAGGTAGAAGAGCCTTCATAAAGAAAATGAAGAATGAAATAAGCATTGAAGAGTTAAAGTGAAGATCAAGAAAGAAGATCTATTTTTGAAAGGTTTAGGAAAGTATCTTATAATGTAAGTTTTCTAAACTTAATCTTTATCAATACTTGAATATGAGCTTACATTTACATGTCATACTTACATGAACATTTATATATAAGATTTGAATTGTGGTTTTAGTGCTTAACTGAATTTGTTTATTTATTGAAATGTTAGAAATTGGTTTCGAATGTCACATTAATATAAAATTACATAAAGGAATAAGTGTGATTTGTCTTTAAAGAATTCCTCTTAATGAATCTAAGTATTTTGTAAGATTGATTAAAGTTATTTATACGTGTTTAAATTTATTTAAATCTAATTATTATCTGAATTTTTTTTATGGAAGGTTCAATAAATATTTGAAAATTTTTAAAGTTATCTAAGAAAGAAAAAATTTTCATAATCAAGGCTAATTATTACATTTTGAATCAATTGAATGTTTTTTATATTGAAAAATCCTTGATATATGTTTTAAAAGTTTATTAAAGTTGTAATTGATGTTAGAATTTTGTCTAAAGTGTTTTGGATGTTAGAATTTTTTTTGAAGTGCTTCGAATTTGATTTAAGTCATTTTTGTATTTTTCTAGGACTTAAACGATGGGTGCATAGGACTTATATAGTGTTATTTGAGTCCATGCAAACCCAAGGTTAAGTCTCCCAATAGAATAATAACTAGTTTTTTAGGTTGAGTTACTTTCGATTTTTAATAACATTTTCACCTTCTAACAACAATTTCTCATCATTAATAACTCCATTCACTCGCTAACACTATGAATAAGTGTTATAGAGCTTCCACAATAATCTTTATGTAATTTTATTGAATATTTGAGTCTACAAAGTCTCCCACACCAGAGATATCCATTTTTTTAGTGTTCTTAAGTTGCTTTACTTCAATCATATTATTTCAAGTTGTGCTTTCTTTTTCTTTGATTGAATATATTTCTTTAGAGTCTATTGAACTCCTAGAAAGTTGTTTAAGTTGTTTTTTGTGATTTTGAAAGATTATAATCATTTTTTTAAGTATCAAAGTTATAGATTGCCTATAAATGTCTAGTTTTATTGTTTCTCTTCTTTCACTCATAGTTTTTATGTTTTAAATTCTTTCTAGTGCTTTAAAAATTGTTTTTCTCAGTTTTTTAAAGATATTTAAGAGTTTCATTGAGCTTGCACTTAAATATTTTAGTGTTTATTTCATAAGTTTCAAGCTCACATATACACACATGATAAAGTTATCCTGTTTTTGATAGATCTTGGATTATTCTTATTTTAATCCTTCTATTTGATGCTCTAGGCTTGTGTTTATTGTTTGAATCTATTTTTATTTGATAGATTAAGGTTCCAATAGGTTTACTGTGTTGAGATTATACATTTTAATGGATTAAAATCATTGTCATTGGAACTGAAACTTATATGCTGCAGATTTTGACAGAATATATATTATTGTATTCACTCTGATTTTTAATGCATTAATCTCATTTTATTGCATTAATTTGATTATGTATTTCTATTAACAAGTGAAGTAGATTGTTATATTTTTTATTTGTCTCTAGAAATTACAAAAAAGTACTTATTGCATAAGCTTTATTGAAATAACATTAAAGCTGTGTTTTGGTTACATAATTAGGGAAAAGTGATTTATGTTGATTGGTTATTGATTTAGAAGCTGATCTTTCCTATTAAAATAGAGTTGATAGGTTGCTCTTGACCTGTAGTAAATGAAATTTGAGTTGTTGTGATTATTGAATATGAATTGGATTGTTTGTGCTATCTATAAGCATTAGAGAATGTAAAAAAGCATAATTGCATTCATTGCATTCGAGGCCTTATCTTGCATTGTTTTTTATCAAGGTTAGATAAGCTATATAAACTTGATTGAAGCTCAGGTAACTTGAGTTTATAGGTTGATTTAAAAAGTTAAAATTATTGTATTTTAATCTTAATTCAAAGGTACACTTTACCCATTTAAAGGAAGATTGTAAGGGTTACTATTCACCCACTTAAGTAAGATTATGTTGGGTACCTCTTTACCATGATAAACATGATTTTGTGAGTTCCACTTAACCCTTGAGTAATAATGTAAAGTTTTACTCTTCACCATCTTTATAAAGTAAAATTGTAAGGGTTACTCTTCACCCATTTAAAGAAAGATTGGTTTTTAGTGAAATTTCCAATAAGTAGTTAGAGAGAGGACATAGGTTATTGTTAGGTTATCTAAACCTTTATAAATATGTATGTTCATTTATTTTATTCGTTCTTTAAGTTTATGCTTATTGTATTTGGTTTATCATTGATTAAACTTGATTAACATTTTATCATAAGCATTGGCATATCATATAAGTTGAATTTTGGTTTAGTGATTCATATAATTAAAATTAGCCTAGGTTGTTTAGTTTGTTTAGTTGAGTAAGAAATTTTGTAAATATCCAATTCACCCCTCCCCTCTTAGATGCCATAAAGCTTATAAATATTTTTGCCCTCGCGTCAAAAGATAAGGTGAAACTCTAAAAATTACTTCAATTGAAACTTAAGTTGTACTTTATGTTAATTGTAACATCCTTGAACAACTTTGCATGATGATCCGTACAAAACTAGTTAGATGCTTGACATTATATATTGAGGGTTGCTTATTTACTAATAATGTGATTGTATGCAATAACAAACTTTTTGACATAAAAGAATTATGATTTACGAGTTAAATTAAAAGTATTGATTGATTTCTGGTTTTACTCAGTTAACTTTCAACTCTTAATTAATTTCATTTTAGTTGGATGTTTACGTCATTGTTTGAGAATGAGCGACAACTCAAGTGTAGGGGTATTTGATAATTCCTAAATTATTGATATTTTTGGCATGCTTTAATGATTGTTATATTTAGTTTAAATGGAAAATTCATGTGATTCATGTGCAAGTTAAGTTAAATTCTTTAAATGAGATATTACTTATATATTTTCTATGTTTGATTATATTTTATAGGACTTTGAAGAGAAATTGAATATATACTTTAAACTAAAAGAGATATAAGAGCAACTTAGGAAGCAATGCTATCATATTAGAAAACTCTATGCCAAATTTCATAGCCAACAGAAGAACGAAGGAAGACATATCGCAAGAAGATTAAGAGAAACACAAAGCTAGAGGGATCATGACCAAGATCACTCCATCATTGGCCATGATTATTAGACAGAGAATATCACAGATAGAATTACTGACGTGATTCTAGGCGTGATTCCTATGAGATCCCATATGTAAACAACCTATTTTAGATTATTTTTTACATCTTTTTACCTTTAAACACATCCTAGCAACTATTAAGGAAGAGAAATCAAGTCCTAAGCCTTCTCAAAAGGTTTTTCACACAAGATTGAAGGACAGGATAAAAACATATCAGGATTGAAGATCAAGATAGGAATTCACACAAGAATCATCTAAGAGTCAAGGATTAAAGATATACACTATGAGCTCTTCTATTTCCTTTCTCTTTATGATTATTGTTATGATTCTTACAAGATTTTGGAACTAAATGTCTCATAGGATTTAGGTGTTTATAAACTCTAAGACATAGTAGTCATTGTTATATTAATTTAACATTGGATTTCCATATTGTATGTTAGATTTGTTTATGGATTTTAATAACATTGGTTATCGAATGTTAAGCAAATGTAAACTATAATTTTAATGATTTGATTGTGTATGTTTAGATTGAGAAATCAAATATATGTTTTAAATCACCCTATAAACAATGCATCTTGATGGTGATCTATAAATAGACTTACATAAGATGTATGAATCAGGTGTGAGCTTAATCAAAACAATAGGACAACAAATTAATGTATTCAATTGATAGGTTGAGATAGAAAATTTTTTATTTAATTTATCAAATTGAATAGAATTGCATAACTTGAGCGAGTGCGTGATTTACCTTACAAAACCTATGATCTAATAAAATCTAGAAAATATGTTGATCTAAGGCTAAACAATGAATATGAATGCATCTTAGAGGGATTAATTACCTAGATTCTAACATTATATTTATGGTTAATGTTTGTGAGTTGTCTTAGGTGTTTACTTTTAGTTGTTTTGTCTATTTTCTTTAATAAATCAGTCAATCACTTTTCCATTAAATTAGTAAGATAATTGAGTTAAGAATTCATTGATAATTGTAGTCCTCGTGGATTTGAACTTCGACTCACAATAACTATACTAGATAGCGATAGGCTAACTTACCTCATTACATGTTTATTATTATTTATTTGTGATTCTTTAATTTAATTTTAATTAAAACTTATGCACGTATTAAAACTTAAACATTTTTCACACACATCAATTGGCAAACTTCTATAGGAGGTTTATTAAAGATTTTAGTACTATTGTTGCTTCGTTGAATAAACTTGTTAAAGTTTCCTTTAGAACCATCATTATAGTATGAAGCAGGATAAAAGAACAATAACTGTTGACAAAAATGCCATTTATGCCCAATCAAACCATCGTTATAGTTACTGTTTACAGCAATTTTGTTATTTCTTGTTATGTAATTTTACAAAATTATCCTTCAATTAATGTTACAATTTTTTTAGGGTTTTATAAATATAATTATCAGTATTTTATAGACAGGATGCATCATTAATCAATTTTGAGGGATTTTTTGTTGTTGTGAGAAATTGTTTTCTTTTATTCTTTAGGAAGAACTTAAAATTTATCTTATTAGGGTATTCTGTGGCAATCAAAACTATAATTATGATTCTAATCAACGTGTTTGGTTAAGATCGAATTCCTACCTGATCTAAGAATGATCTTTAAAAAATTCTTTTCTACATAGTTTCAGATGTTGAAATTGTTTGTAGTCTAATAATCATATCAATAGCTTTTAATTCATTAAAGTATAATTATTTATTAAAATATTGAATATCATTACATTTTTTATCCAACGTGCGTTAAGATTATTGAAATAAATTAGATTTCAATTTTGATATTAACCAAAAAAGAAAATAACATATCACACAGTTAAGGGAAGCTTCCTAGCTATTTATCCAAGAAAAAAAAAAAAAAAGGAAGCTTCCTAGCTTACATCTAATGCAAACGCATCTAGTTGATTAACAAAAACATATAATAATCAAATACTTGGAGAGGAAATCGAAGTCACGGTAAGCCTCTAGGTAGTTTTCGTTTCCGGCCTCTGCCGAATTGCCTTCCGGCATCTGCGGAGGATATTCCAGTATCTGGTTAGGCAGATGCCAGCATCTGAGGAGGATATTCCAGTATCCAGTTATTTTAACAGATATGTATATATATATATATAGAGAGAGAGAGAGAGAGATGTATACGTAGACAGCTTCGGAATAAATATTTTTTTTATGGCTAGCTTCGTGGATGTCTATGATTAATTGATTATCTTCCTAAACTAACTGGGAGTGGAGACTAAAATTAGTCTTTGAATGATCGAATCATTCACACGTTTATATTCAACGATGAAATAGTCTTCCAGCTTCTTATTAACGCCAAACAAATTTTATTAATATTCCCTATGGGAAGCTTCCGCAGGAAGGTTCAAACAAATATCCCAACTCCTAAAATAAAATTCAGTCTGCCTTCACATGAATTTACTACATGTGAAGCTGGCTACATCACCTTAGAATGTCCATTCAATCTTAATCGATGACAATCTCCTCATCATTTAATTTGACTTTTTATACCAGAGTCGGTGGGTGATTAATTAGTAGATTAGTGGCCAAATATTAGAATTATAGTACAGAAACAAGCTCTAAAAGAACCAACTACTGTTAAAATCCAAATTAAAAACAAAGAAATTTATATTACAGTAACCTGTAAAAGAAAAGTGATATTTTGAACAAATAATTTTATATACACAACTTGTATATTTTGATCGTATTGGTTGTTGTTTTAGCTAAAGTTAAATAATTTCGGGTAAAAATTAAAAAAATTAGCTTCTTTTAAACCTTATTACTTTCGGACTCCACACGGTAGTGAAAGTTTGAACATAATACGAGTCTGGATAAGCAGTAAGACTTTTTCTTTCCGAATGTCTAAAAGTAGTGTAACTATGCTACACGTACTCCATCTCGCTATAGTGTTATTTTTTGTTTTCGGAAAAATAACTTTTCAGAGCTCTTAATAAGGTTTTTAATACCGTACCCATCCCATTGGAATTTAGTAAAAAATTGACGTATATTGTACTGAATTTAAATATCGATCAGTATTAAAAAAATTTAAAAAGAAAAATTTTGTATTTTAATTTTTTTAAGTTTAAAGATAAGTTAAAAACTATACAATATATTACATTTGTAGAGTATTTTATAAATTTTTTATAAAATTCTAGAACTAATTTATAATTTTAAAAAATTATATCAAACGGTATTGATATTGATTAGTACCAATACAATATCATTTTAAAGACAAATTCGATATCAATACTAGTACGGTATTAAAAACTTTGGCTCTTACAATGACAATTATATATATATATTTTTAAAATGATGTCAACGGACGTAGAAAAATCGATTTGTCTCGTTATAATTAAAAAACTAGTTTCTTAACTTATTAAAATTTTATTGAAATAGTTGAAGTATTGCATTGAAAGAAAAATTGTATAAATTGATTAAAGATTATTAGAAAAATTCAATAAATTCTATGACTTTCAATAAGAAAACACATTTGGCTTAGAATCAACAAAAGAATATGAATAATTTTAAAAAAATAAAAAGCATATGCATAAATGCTTTTTATAAAAAATAATATGAATCATGTTTAATAATATTTGAAAAATCCTAATTTTCAAGATGTTTAAAATATAAAAAGGGATCCAGATTGTTATGGAAGAATTTTCAAATTATGTCACCTTTAAGTCACTAATACTATTAAAAAAAGAAAAAGAAAAAATATTATCGGTAATGCATTTGATCATTTTTATTTAAAATTAATGCATCTCAAGTCTTTAACCACACAAAAATATGAGAAGTGCAGTAAAAATCTGTATCTCGTACTAACTAGAATGCCAATAAAATCCTATAGTTTTATAAGCAAAATATGTATATCTATTGATTTGTCTAATCAAAATTTACTTATGCCGACCCATTATCATTAGTTTATACGATCACTATTTTCTAGTTTCCACTCCTAATAAAAATATATCTGTAGGATAGATATATTACACTCCTAATAAAAATATATATGTTACGAACGTTTCACCAGATTTTCTTTTTGGTACATTTGCTGGTCTATTATTCAATTCATCATTGTTTTTTCTTCGCCAGTTCTTTTCCAGTTATTCTTAATTAATGTCGTACCTGCATACATATATTATTAAATTTAGGAATGTCAATAACAGCTTACACACACAAAAATTTAAAAAAAAAAAGAAGAAAAAGGGGTTTTGCTTGATTATAAAAGAGAGGAAGATCTTCCGCATTCTCCAAACCTGTTTCCTTCTGAATAACCAGCCACAAAAATAGTTCTTCTGCCGGTTCTCATTTTTGTTTAGATACTTCTTCAAAGACTTCCTTTCAAGCTAGTCAAGACTCAGTTATCGCCTGGAAATCAACTTACGGACAACAACAGACCAGGTTAGAGCTTCAGAGCAATCAAGAAGATCAAGATTCTGCAATTGAAGTGGTTGGAACCGCCGGCAGCTAACCGCTCACAGGCCGATACACTCGGGTAAGTCACTGATTTTTCTAAGCTAGAAATATTATTCAGGTCAAAACGGAATTCAGTGATGCATATTGTGATTATAAACGACTTTCTCTACTTGATTACTTCACTTTGTACATATGCATACTGTATCAGTTCCAGATTGAACTTTGAAACCATTCAGCGCAGCAATTGACGCCTGATACAATCAGTTCAATTAAGGATTCACACCTCAATTTTCCTTCGTTATGGCTGGACCTAGTCAGACGAGGCAAGTATTATCCCATTTCACACGAAAATTTTCATAAGACTTTTGGGACAAATTTTGGAGCATTTGATAACTTCTAGGACAACACCCAATGACTCCTCCGAGATTCAAGGAGAACTACCTCTCCTTTTGGTCCTTTATTTTAATTTGTTTCCGACAATAGACTTATCATGTGTTTGGCTTTACATTATTTTTTACAACAAAGAAAAAGCTTTTATTTTGGATTTGATTAAGAATCTTAATTTAACCTTCTTTTGTATAAAAATTGCAAATATAAAACTCACTTCTTATCACAAATATGTTCTTTTCTGTAGTTATTAATTTTTAGGTATAATAATTATTTTCTAATAAAATAATATATTAAATGAATTAAATTTAAATTAATGTTGTGAAATAAAAATTAATTACTTCAACTATTTAAAAAATTTTAAATAAATAAATTAACAATCATGATATAATGTTAACATTCTATACAGAAAATGCTCTAAGTGATCCATTATAATATTTCAGTTAAATTTTAATACATATTTTTTTTTTACTTATGAATTTGAATTTTAAATATAATTAACATGGTCGGGCCGAGCTGATCAATAAATTCTTGACAAACTTCATGCTGCATTGAAATTTAGCTAGGGCATGCCTGTAAAATCTTAAATCTAGTCTTATGAGCCTATAAAAGTTAAGGTCAAACCAACTAGGTGGGTGGGTTGAACAAGTATTGGTCATGGCTACATCATTTGAGATTGACAAAATCAATTATGAGCTCAAATTACTTAGAGTTGCATAAATTCATATAGAGTTCACAATATGTGTAACATCTCTAAACTTCTTTACTATAAATGATAAAATATAGTATAATTTGCACTTTCTAAATAATTTGTGCCTGTCACCTACACAGAATGAATGGTGAATTGGAGCAGGCTGCAGGCAATGGACATGTGGATCATTTATATGATATACTGGCACAAGATTCAAGTATTCTTGACCGCTTGGACGAGGCACCTTTTGCTGAGACTCCTATGCACATTGCTGCAAGGGAAGGAAAAACCCTCTTTGTCCTGGAAATTGCAACATTGAAGCCATCCCTCGCAGTGAAGCTGAATGCACAAGGGGATAGCGCCTTGCATTTGGCCTTAAAAGAGGGCCATATCAACACAGCACGAGCACTTATAAGTTTTAGCAGTGAGCTTATCAGGGTTAAAGGGAAGCACGGAATGACTCCTTTACATGCCGTCGTGGAAATGGGCGACGTTTCTCTCTTAGAAGAACTTCTCTACTCTTGCCCCATGTCTATCGAGGATTTGACAGCGCGCAGTCAGTCTCCATTGCATATCGCCACTGAAAAGATGAAGTTGGGAGCTCTTAGAGTTCTTTTCGGTTTCGCTCACAGGATAAACAAAGAAGACATCCTTAACTGGAGAGATGAGGATGGGAACACTGTCTTACATATTGCCGTATCGAAAAATTCAGTCAAGGTAAATTATAATACTACAACTTTTCACATGTTAGCTGGTTTCTCAGAAGACAAAGTAAAAATAAAAAGATTACAAAATCCTATTATTTAAACTTAGGACCGACAATCTTCAAACTTGAAATATAGTATTAGAGTGGATTAATTATGCTATAAATTTCACAGTTGTTATTTTTCTATTAAATAAATGTAGGCCACAGAGTTATTGGTCAACAATGTTGACATAGGTGTGAGAAATCGACAAAACTTTACAGCTCTAGACATCTTCAAAGATCAAGGGGAATTTCAAAAGAAGGAGATAGGACTCGTACTTCAGCATGCATCAATAGTCTCAAATTACTTGAATACATTAATAAAGAGGCGAGATCGCCACTTGGGAGTAATTGGCCATGCAAAAGGCTTAGGAAGCATTGCAGATGATATTCGCAGTGTCATACTTGTAGTTGCCGTCCTGATTGCAACTGCTACATACCAAGCTGTACTCAGCCCTCCAGGAGGGTATTGGCAAGATGGAAATCCACCCCATGTTGCAGGAAAGATGATAATGGGCTCCTGGGAGAGTTCATATTTTGGTCTTCTTAATACTTCAGCCTTCTGTGCATCAGTTTGCACAATTATTGTTTTGGTTATGGGCCTACCTTTCGCTTTCTTCCTTGAAGCTTGTACAATGTTCATCTCATGTTCTTACTTTGTTTCCGTGTTCACCATCTTTCCATCATTGGATCTCACAACACTATTTCTTCTGTTGATGTTCGGAGGAATACTCATCCTGTTCCATCTTGTGGCATTCGAGGTCCATCGTCGCAAACGAGAGAAGAGGAGTGTGGGAAAGGGTGCATGGGTACGAGGCTAAATTGGAAGTCCAAAAATCAAACATCGCCACGACATGTATGATATAATTTAGATATAAATTTTGTAATGTAAATTGCATATAGGAACTTCGTACCACTTTGATTCAGTCTAAAGAACATACCTTATTTCATAATAATTTCGGTTATGAAATTGTATTGTTTTTTAATTTGTTCCCTCTTGATTGCGATTGGTCACATACAAAATTAGTTTAAATTAATCTATCTTTCATGCACGATTTAATAATTTAATTCGATACTAACATTCGATAAACATAT
>JAOXYD010032062.1:0-14099 GCA_028565735.1 Pinacopodium congolense | reverse complement strand
CTGTTAAAATTAAAGAATAAGATCAATAAACATCATAAAGGTATTGAGCTCACAAAATCAAATTCAAAGCTAAAAATTGCATAAAAAACTTCAATTGATATATATATATATATATATGTGAATCCATAAATTATTTAAGGTGTTCAAGCTCTAAATTAACCAAAAACTCAACATAAACATTATAAAATCTATAAATATGAAAATGTCAAAAAATTAATTGTTTAAGAATAATATTTAAAGCATCAAATGACCTAGAACATGTAACTAAATGAAAGGAAATCAAACTAGCATTAAAACTTAACTTAGAACACGAAGAAAATGAGTAGAAAACAAGGAAAGATTGGAAAAGGTGTAAGGTGGTTGTCTTCCACATTTTATGCCCCTTTTTATATGTTGGATTTCTACTAGGGTTTTGGGGGTGTTGTAGGAGAAATTATGGTCAAGTTTTCCCCTAAGAAACAAAAAAATGACATTGTTTTAAAATTTTTGATTAAGTTCTAGAATTTGATGGCTTCTATTCCTTTTTCACTTTTTTGTTCTAACTCCTTTTATATTGCTCCAACAGCGATGAAATTTGGTATATGTGATCCTCACATTATGGTCTTGCACCTCAACAAATTTATATGAATTTAATCTTTAAAAGGGCTACTAATGCATCCCTAAAGTAACTTGCACCAAAGATAGAGTTCAACCAAACTTGTCTTGTCTTTTCTTTTGTAAACTCTCCATGGCTTGTCATATGGCCTTGAAATTTGGTATAGAGCCTCATAATATGATGTTCTAAGTCCCTAAATTGGTTTCACACCTTCTATTGTTCAAATTTTGCTACAATTCTTGTCCCTTTTTAACTAGTATTTGTATCCTATGGGTAAATCTTCATGTAAATTAAAAAAGAATACAAATTAAGTAGTTAAACATTAAAATAAGGATGAATTCATATTGAAATGGATATAAAAACCTAATATAATTCAACCCTATTAGAAGCCCTCCAATTCCTAGTTCCCTTACTAAAACCCCTAGGTGGACTAAGCTCTTGTAGTGCTTTATTATCTTGCCTTATCACAGCTTCATTTTTCGATTGTCTTTTAACGATAGGTTGAAATATCATTGCCCAAGCTTTTGCACTCCTTGTATGTTTGATGCTTTAAGCCATAAACATTTATTCTTTATCTGTGCTTCCTCTCACTGACATTGTACTCATGTCATCCATCGTAATCAACTTACTTGGCCTCCCCCTTCCCTTAATAAAACAAACCTCTAGTTAAAATCGCCCTAAGGGAAAGTCAATAGCAGGGGTTTTATTGAAAATCTCCCTCTCTGTTGCCACCTATATGGTGTGGAAGAACAGGATTGATAGAATCTTGAAGAATAAGTCCACCTTTGTCCATATCTGTTGTGCTTCTATGGTTAATTTAGTGAGGGAGATCTTCACTTCCATAACTCCTGAAATCCCTAGCCTTTAGAACCCCTCCATCAAATCTAATTGGAAACTTTAATTTGCTAATCAGAATCTATTTTTTAAGTTCAGATATTTTCCTAGGTTTCTCTGTAGAGTTGGCATCCTTTCAGAATATGCTAAATGAGTCTTCTGCTCTGACCAGATGGGAGGAAAGCTGCCAAGAGACCTATAAAAGCCACCAGAAGCAAGCCCTTACACATCCACAACTTAAGAGAATTAGATGATGACGACGCTGTAAACTCTTCATTTCAGCAATCTGAAGGCCTCCCCCGAAAATGACCTTATAATGAATCTCATGTTGTCCCCCCTCTAGAGTGTCCCACTAATAAGTAACCCCCCAAGGTTGGGAAAAAAAAGGATCGCATCCCCTCAGTCCCTCATTGATTTAACTCCTCCAAGTTCTAAGGTTAAGTTCAACAAGTAAAGGGATAAGATGCAAGATGGTAGCCCTAAAAAACCTAAGGAAATGTAACGAGTCCTCTATCTATAAAACTCAGAGAGAAAGAGCTATTAAGAAATCCAAAATCTCCCTGGTACAACTGCAAACTGATAGCAACTTGATTTTTATAGAATCTCTAACAACCTTTACTAGGTTTGGGTTTCCCTTTGAGTTAAGGAAAAGTTAATGTTTCTAATCAGCATGGAGTATGTGTTTGATCAGTATGGTTGATGTGCTGCCTTTTTGTTAAGGCCTTGTGGTACTCTTCCTCTATTGGTTTTAGACCATCCTTTTATGGCCTTTTTTTTTTCTTAGCAAGTTGTCCCTTTTTTTGGGGCTAGTAATGCTCCCTATAAATAGTTTTTCCTTTAATTTTATACATTTTCCTTGTATAAAACATAAATAAAATACTCAACTCAAGTAGTTGGCTAAAACATGGTCAAAACCTTAATTGTAATAAAATAAGTTGTTTCAAATTATACAGTAGGTTCAACCTTCTTTAACAAATCCAACATGTTGCTTTAAGCCTTGAATCATCATTATAAATTTAATTGATGTGTCCCCAAGTGTTTTAGGATTCTTCCCTTGCATATAGATACACCATAAAATTGTTAAAAGCCTCTTTAGCATGCTTAACTTGCAATTGTGTCATCGATCCTCTTTCTAAAAAAAACTACATCATTGGTCCTCCAAGGTTCTTCAATGGACTTTTTCATGTAGTATCACTTTGTTAAGCTTGTTTAAGCATTTCTCCTTACCACCCAAGCTCTCCAACATGTCCCACTTATTTTGCATTGCCCAAAGCCACTTGGGATGCTCGATCTCCATCAATCCCATTTCCTAAAAAATATTTGTCCTCAAATTAGCTTCTTCATCTACAAAATAAAAATGATATAAATCAACAACGTTGAAAATATCACTTCATATTCTTTTAATAGTAAAAATAATATTAAAAGAAAAAATATTTACAGAAAGACTAGGTAGCTCCAAAATAAGAAGTCATCACCTGCTTAAGAAGCAAAAAAAAAGGCCATAAAAAGATTACTTGTAACCAACAAAGGAACACGAGTACAAGGCCTTAAAAAAGGGGTAATCCATCATCTAGACAATGGAACAAAGGCCAAAACAAAATAGGGAAGGTCTAACTAAGTTAGAAAACAACTTTGCCATCACGAAGGGATGGTCAAAGTTTTCATTAGAAACCAAAACAATAACATTCCAATCTAGGCTATTCAAAGTTGTAGACTTTTTCCTTAGCTCCATGGTATATATACCCAAATCTATCAAAGGCTATTAGATGTTTTAAAAAAAGCATGTTGCTATCAATTTTTGGCAACACCTAGGAGCTTTTAGTCTTCTTAATAGCTCTTTCTCTTGGATTTTTGTAGATATGGGACCTGTGGCGTTTCCTTGGGTTTTTGAGGGGCCTGCCATTTTGCATCTCGTCCCTTTCCTTACTAAAACCTTTAAGGGATTGGAGGGTTGACATCCTTTTTCTCCCCTAGCCTTGGGGAGCTACTTGTTGGTGGCATGTTAGTGTCTTCATCTTCACTAAGCAAATTAATCTTGTATGCATTCTAAGTGACCCTTTTGATCACTTGAAATGGCCATCTCCACACGGTTGTAACTTAGATTTTAGTCTGCTTAGAATCCTTTCCTTTCTAAAGTATACCCCAATTTAATCACTAGGTTTGAATAACATTTTTCTTTTGACCTTTATTATCTTATTTTTCATATTCTTACATCTTTATTTCTATATTTCGTCTCACCTTTTCATAAAGCTTTTTTACCAATTTAGCTTTCTTCTTTTCATCTAATTTGTCTTTCACCTAATTTTAATGGAATAAAATCTAATCAAGACAAAGACTAAATCCAAAAACAATTTCAATTAGTGAAAAATTAGTAGCACTATATATAGTTCGATTATCAGCAAATTCTATAAATGGAAAGGAGTCTTCCCACATTTTCAAGTTTCTTCTAACTATAACATGCAACAAAGAAACCTAGAGTTCTATTTACTACTTCAATTTGATCACCTATTTAAGGATAACAAGTAGTAGAATACAAAAAGTTTTGTTCTTAACTTAACCCATAAGGTCTTCCAAAAGTAACTAAAAAATTTTACATCATGGCCAAAAACATTGAATTTTGGATTTAACAATTTGAGAAAATAATAATTAAAAAATCCATGATGATTGGTTCTATGACATGCAATAAAGTATGCCATTTTAAAGATCATATCAAAAACTACAAAAACCAAGTCATGACATCTTCTAGAACTAAGTAAACCTAAAAACAAGGTCTATGGAAATTTGCACCCATGGCTAGGTAAAGGTAGTGGTTTATATAATCCTTGGACTTGGACTATTAATTTAGCTTGCCTACACTTCAAGCATCTCTCACATACTCTTTCTATTTCTCTCCTCATATGTGGCCAGAAGAAGTGTTCATTCCAAACACCAAGAGTCTTTTTAACAATGAAATGACCAATTAAACTCCCTCCATATGATTCTTTAACTAATAGCTCTCTCAGGGATATTTGGGTAATGCACACCCTAATCTCTCTAAACAAATATACCTCTAATATACTAAATGTAGATTTCTCGCATAACCTAAAAACATTACCAAAATTATGATCTTCATTATACAGATCCTTAATATGTTTAAATCCTACTAATCTAGCATTTAATGTGCTTAACAAGACATGTCTCCTAGATAATGCATTTGCTAAGATGTTTCCTTTTTTTGTTTATACTTAATCACATATGGAAAATTCTCTATGAATTAAACCCCTTTGGCATGACTTTTACTAAGTTTGTGTTTACCATTTATGTTTCCAATGATTCATGGTAAGTATGGATAACAAATTCTTTTGGTCATAAATAGTACTGTCAAAGTTTTTAATGCCCTAAATTCATGCATATATGTTCCTATCATAAGTAGGGCAATTTAAGACTACCCTGCTACGTTTCTCACTAAATATGGCCCCTTCTAACCCCACTAACATCACACCCAAATTCAAAAGTGTTAGCAAAGTTAGGTAAAGCTAAAATAGATGTTGTACTACGTTTCTCTTTTAGCAAGTTAAATGCCTTCTCTTGCTCACCCCTCCTCTGAACACTCTTTTTAGTTATCTCAATTAATGGTGCAACAATGGAGCTAAAATCCTTCACTATCTATAAAAGCTAAGCCAACCTATTAAAGCTCCTAACATAGTTGTCCAAAGGGTTGGCCATTCCTTAATTGCTCGTACCCTTTGCACTCATCACATAATCCAAAAACACAACCTAAATAGTGCAAAAAAGAACTTTTCTTTTTCAAATTGGCATACAATTTTTCTTTCCTAAGCACATGCAACACATTATTCAAATGTTATACGTGTTCATTAGGTGTTTTACTTTAGAATGAAATATCATCCTTTTTTTAATAGTAAAGACAATTATATTAAAGGAAAACGTATCTATACATTAAAAAAGTCAAGGAGGCACCAAGAAGATGCTAAAAAGGATAAATGTAAGTAAAAAGGGTGCTAATAAAGGAGCTTGGGCAACAAAAAGGAGCTCACTTAGCACTTGTTAGCCCTAAACTAGCATAATTGTATACAAAGAACAAAAGCAAAAAACAGAGGAGATTATTTGTAAAAAAAAACCGAAAAAAGGGAATCACTAGCCATGCCGGGAGGGGGAGCTTCATAGTATGGAAATGGGATTCCCAAACTGATCTAAAGTAGCTAAGGGTTCCAAGATAAGCCCAAGGATGGTAGGATCCTCCAAAACCATCAGTTCTTCTAAGAGGCTTTTTTTTTTTGGATTTTTGTAAATTTGAGCTTTGGCTTATTTCTTTAAAGGGTTTAATGACTACCATCTCACACTAATGGAAAGGTTTAATTTGGCCCATGGAACTCTCCTAGTAAGGGGGATGGGGTGGTTGTAGGTAGCTCGATTTGTCAAAGTACAAGATCCACCTTACCACATAATGCAGTCAGTTCTCAACGAGTTAGGATTGTAAGAGATTATATAGTTTTCTTCACATCAATGAGTTAGGATTATACGGGATTATACAGTGTTCTTCAAATCAATGAGGTTAGGAGGGGTGGCTTAAGGCCAGTTCCAACTATTTTCATGGATGATACTAGACACTTTGGAGTAAGCTAGCAACCCAAAGTCATAAATGATAAGAGGGAAATAAATACTAGCAAGAATACCAATTGGGAGCCATGGGTCAAACTAAAGGAAATTATGGTTTCCATTTCTAAATTTAAATTTGAATTGTTGACTAAAGATATATTTTACTTAAGGATCTTCTTCCATCTTTAAAAGTTAGAAAATTTTGGAGTATGGGACTAGAAACTCTTCGCTTCCAGTATCACACTATGAGCCCCGTAAACCTACATTACCTTTACATCTGTAAAGAGAATCTAGATTCTCTTAGCCAAAAGAAGTTTGCTCCAGGGTTTCAATAACTTAATTCCTAAGACGAGCTCCTTTTTAGATTTACACACATCTTCCTATTGACTTTAGAATGATGATATAGGTTAGACGTACTTGTCCAAAGAAAGTTATTAAATTAAACAAACACAAATTTGATAAGAAATTCATGCAATACAAGGTTCATAAGCCTCAAAAGTATTGGGTGCATTTGTTAAACCAATCACATAGTCCATCTTTAGTTTTAAATGTTATTTTTAATTTTCTCATTCTCTAATCCTAACTTGATAGTAATCAAATTTCATATCAATTTTGGAAAGCAAACATATACCATTACTCATCAAGCACATCATCTAACCTAGGGATAGGGTGATGATATTTTATACTGATTCAAAGACAAGTGAAGGAGTTGAACATACATGAGAGCCTCAATTCGTGTTCAATTCTAGTCCTAGTAGTGCCAAATAATTATGGATCGTGGCATATGTGTTGACCATTGTGCCATTAATAAGTGTTTTCACTCATTTTTTTACCACTATTTTCACTTAACCTAGCTTGTTCTCTCTTATGAATTTTCCATTGATTTTTATAAACTTGATTTGGTGAAAGAGAAGAAAGAATTTATTTCATGACATCCAAGTGAATGAATAATGGTTCTTCCAGCCATTATGAATTTCTCGCCAATAAAACTACCACGATGCCTCAATAAAATATGTTTATTGTGCATAGGCACCATATCACACAAAACCTTATCCTCCTACCTCCTGATGTTGAAAGCCACTGACACTTGCCACACTTTCACCTTGCTCTATTTATTGAGCCATTGTAAGGTGTAGGATGTTGGGTAGTTGTTAAGCCAAATTTTGGAACCAATTCAATACTTTTAACATTTAGATAGCTCCCTCCATCAATTTTAAGGTTGTAAATTTTATCATAGATAGAACACATTGTATGGAATAGATTCTATCTTTATTGTTTGACATCATCTTCATCTTCTCTAATCTAAATGCTTAAGGTTGTTCTAGTTACCAATGCTTACATTAGAGAAGAAGAAAATGATGTCAATAAAAAAAGAGGGAATTTTTTCCATACAAGATGTGCTATCAACGATTAGATTTCTAACCTTACAATTGATAGAGTTTTTTGAATGTGGCAAGCATTGAATTGGTTGAAAATTTGGCTTTAATAGCCATTAAACATCCTGAATTGCAAGATAGTGACCAAAGTAAAGATGAGGTCAAGATATAGTAACCAATTGAGGGGAGATCATTGGTAACTAGAAGGACCTTAAGCTTTTAAATTAGAGAAGATGACGATGATGTGAACCAAAATGAGAGAATCTATTGCATAAAAGATGTGATATCAATGATTGTATTTGAAACCTCATAATTAATGTAGGGAACTATTCGAATGTGGCAAGTGTTTAACTAGTGAAATTTTAAGTTTAACAGCTACCAAACATCCTAAATTGGAAGGTAGTGACCAAAGTGAAGATGTGGTCAAGATATAACAGCTAATAGAGGGGAGATCATTGGTAACTATAAGAGAGAATATATTTTATATAAGATATGCTATCAACAATCAGATTTGGAACCTTATATGAGGGAGCTATCCAAATGTGGCAAGTGTTGAATTGGTTCAAAATTTAGGTTTACCAATTACGAAACATCCTGAATTGGAAGATAGTGACCAAGCGAGGATGTGGTCAAGATACAACAACGGAGGGGATATCATTGGTAGCTAAAAGGGCCTAAAAATTTTAGATTAGAGAAGACAACAATGATGTGAATCAACAAAGATAGAATCTATTCCATACAAGATGTGCCATCAATGATCATATTTGCAACCTTATAATTGATAAAGGAGCTATTCAAATGTAAAAAGTGTTGAATTAGAATTTTGGGCTTAATAGCTACCAAACATCCTACACCATGCAATCTATAGTGGTTTAACTAACCAGGCAAACTGAAGATGTCTAGGCAAGTGTTAGTAGCATTCAAAATTGGGAGGTATAAGGATAAGGTTTTTTATGATAAGCCTATGTAAGCCAGATATATATTGATAGGGCATACATGGCAATTTGATCAGTGAGCAATCCATGATGGGTATAAGAATCATTATTCATTCACCATGAATAATGTGAATACACTGTCACTCTTCTTTCATCAAAGCAAGTTTATAAAGAGTAATCAAAAATTCAAAAGATAGAATAATCAAGGTTGAGTGACTAGAGTGGTAAGAAACGAGTGTAAAAAATTAGGAAACACTTCTTTGAGAGAAAAATAAGAGGGGAAAGGAGTGACCATGGTTAAGAGGGTGGGGTATTTGAGAGATGCATTCTTAGATAAGTTTCAGATTCTAATTTTTCTATACAAAGAAATTAATTTATCACATGTATACCTTACTAACCATGAATTCAAGTGTGGCTGCTTATACTTTATAGACTTACCATGATCTATTACAAGAGCATATGCTGAGTGGATTACCACCTAAATGTGGAATAGAGCATCAAATTTATTTTATACAAAGTGCCAAATCAACCAACATATAAAAAAATCCTAAAGGAGACAAAAGAAATGCAAAGTAAAATGGTGGAATTGTAATAAAGGATTATATATGTGAGAGCCTCATTTCATGTTTAGTTCCAACCCTATTAGTGCCAAAGAAGGATGGATGATGGCATATGTGTGTAGACTACTGCTCCATTAACAAAGTCATTATAAAGTATCATTACTGTATCCTTAGGTTAGATGATATGCTTCATGAGTTACATAGTGGATGTTTTTTTTAGAAATTTGATATGAAATCTAGTTACCATCAAATTAGTATTAGTGAAGGAGATGAATAGAAATAACATTTAAAATGAAATGTGGACAATATAAATGGTTGGTAATGTACTTTGTTTTAACAAACGTACCCAACAGTTTTATGAGGTTTATGAACCATGTATTGTGCGAATTTCTTAGAAAATTTATGGATGTTTACTTTGATGATATTTTAGTTTATAGCAAATCACTTGATGAGCTTGTAGAATGTCTGAATAAAGTTTTGCATCTATTTAAACAAGAGATATTATATGCAAATTTGAAAAAAGTGTTCTTTTTTCTCTTAATAGGTTCTTTTTTTTCAGTTAAGTGGTGAGTGCAAAGGATATAAAAGTCGATGAACAAAAAGAACAGGAAATTGATGAATGGCTGACCCTAGGACAATTAGTGATATTAGGAGTTTTCATAGGTTGGCTAGTTTCTATAGACAACTTTTTAAGGATTTTAGTTGCATTGATGCATCATTAACTAAGATAAATAAAAAGAGTATAGGATTTTTACATGGGGGAGGTGAGCAAGAGTGGGCATTTAAATTGTCGAAAGAAAAACTTACTACAACACCCATCTTAGCTTTACCTAACTTTTCTAACACTTTTGAAATTGAGTGTGATGCGAGTGTGGTTAGAATAGGGGCCATCTTAATGTAGGATAGAAACCTAGTTGCATATTTTAGTAAGAAACTTAGTGGGGCAGCCTTAAATTATCTAATTTATGATAAGGAAATATTTGCATTGGTTAGCATTAAAAATTTAGCAGCACTATTTGTGGTCGAAAGAGTATGTTATCCATACTAATAATGATTCACTGAAGTACATAAAAGGTCAACATGAACTTAGCAAAAGGCATGCAAAATGGGTAGAATTCATAGAAATATTTCCATATGTGATCAAGTATAAATAGGGAAACAAAAACACCGTAATGCATTATTTAGGAGACATGCGTTGTTAAGCACGTTAAATGCAAGATTATTAGGATTTGAACATATTAAAGATTTGTATAATAAAGATCATGATTTCTTTAGGGATGAGAGGTATTTGTATAGAGAGAATACGTTGTGCATTCCTTAGTGTTCCTTGAGAGAGCTATCCGTTAAAGAATCACATAAGGGAGGTTTAAAGGGTCATTTTGGTATTAAAAAGACTCTTGACATTTTGAAGAAACATTTCTTCTAGCAGATACGAGTAGATACATAGAAAGAGTGTGTGAGAGATGTATGGAAAATAGGCAAGTTAAATCGAGAGTTCAACCTTGTGGTTTGTATAAACCACTACCTTTACCTAATGAATTGTGTGGGTAGATATTTCGATGGACTTTGATTTGGGTTTAATTAGGTCTATGGAAGGTCATGATTTAGTTTTTTGTAGTTGTTGATAGGTCCTCTAAAATTTCACATTTCATTGCATGTCAGAACCAATGTTGCATCATACATTACTAGATTATTCTATTTTTAAAATTGTTTGCCTACATAGAGTTCTGAAAACCATTGTTTCTAATTATGATGCAATTTTTTTTAGTTATTTTGGAAAACTTTGTGTGGTAAGTTCGAAACTAATATTTTAGTTTCTACTATTTGTCATCAACAAAGAGACTATCAATCCGAAGTGATAAATAGAACTCTAAGTTCTTTATTACATGCTACAATTTGAAGGAATTTGAAATTATGGATAGAATCCTTTCCATTCATTGAATTTGCTTACAATTGAATAATACATAGTGCTATTAGTTTTCCATCATTTGAAATTGTTTATGGCTTCAATCTTTTATCTTCGTTCGATCTTATTCCAATAACATTAGGTGAAAGACAGAACTTGGATGGAATGAAGAAAGTTGAGTTGGTGAAAATGATTCATGAAATGCAAGGTGAAACATAGAAAAAAAGACTAGCAACATTAAAAGTAAGCTAATAAAGGTTGAAAGCAAGTGATATTCAAATTATTAAATTTAAGTGCACTTTTGAAAGGAAATGTTTCATAGTAAGTAAAAATTTAGTTGCAATTGTATGGAGATGGACTATTTTAAGTGGTGGAAAGGGTTGATGAGAATGCATACAGGATTGATTTTCTAGGCAATCATGGTGTTCATACTACTTTCGATGTTGCTAATTTATCTCCTTTTGATTTTGTAGATGAACAAGCTAGTTTGAGGACAAATCCTTAAGGAGAGGGGGAAAGATGGAGAACAAGCATCACAAGTGGCTTTAGGCAAGTCAAAAGGACTTAGAGGTGTTGGTAACCTTAGGTAGCAAGTATAAATACTTAGACAAGCTCAATATAGTGATATTAAGGAAAAAGATCCATTGAAGAGTCTTAGAAGTTCAATGACATGATCATGAGCTAAACATGTTAAAGAGGCTCTCACCTTAGATTGAATGAAACCCAAATCATGGATCCAGGATCAAAAGATCATTCAATATTGTGCAACAATTGAAATAATGACTTAGAAGATATTTCTGCCACTCCCATAAAATTTAGGAAGGAATGGGTTTAAGAAGGAATGGGATTGATCTTCACAAGCACTAGCCTTGATGAAAACAAAGTCTTTAAAGAATATCACAAAAGCATTTCCTTTAAAATAATGCAAAAGAACTCTCCATGTGTTTTTTGAATTTACAAATTAACCAAGTTTATTGACAAACTGAATTCCATAATGGTAGGAATGATGTTTTGGCCCATCTTAGTCTAAAAGAACAAACTTCCTAATAAATAAGGTTAAAACAACTTGATTAGCTCCAAAACAAACCTAACATGTAAAAAGTCTAATCCACTTATTAACACAAAAATGCTAATCAACTTATTTAAGGCCTAGATAGCATAACTAGAAGTTCTAAATAACTAAAATACAAAGCCTAAGCATTTAGCCTAATGATCCTCAAAATAGTATAATTGTAATAAATGAGTTATTTTAACTTATGCAATATGTCTAGCCTTCTTCAACAAGTCCAATACATCGCCCCAAGCCATAAATTATAATTATAAACCTAATTGGCATGTCTCCAAGCATATTAGTATCTTCTCTTGCATATCCAACATCTAATTGTTAAGACTCTCTTAAGGATGTTTTGCCTGCGATCGTGTCATTAGACCTTCAAGATTCTCCAATGGATTTTTTGCACTAGGATCACTACATTAAGCTTATTTAAGTATTTCTCCTTGTTTCCTAAACTCTCCAACATGTCCCACTCCTTCTACCTTGCCCAAAGCCTCTTGTGATGCTTTGTCTCCTTTAATAAGTTTGTGGCTTGACCATTATAATGGGTGTCAAGATAATACATCACTAAGTATCATTTAGGATTTAAGCCTGCTCACAAATGGAAAAGTCTTTTTATCATAAAAAATAACCCCTGAAGCTAGCCTCAAGTTAAGCAAATAATTATCTCTCACATTCCTAATAGTTCTAATTTAGAAAATTTTGAATGGATAACTCACCCCTCTAAGATTTTCTCTAGCTCCTCAACTTATAAAGTTTTAACCATTCTAAACTCAACTATCCTATATGCTAAGCTGGTATGGAACAAGCAGCTGTTGGTCTTGTTCGATGATGAATTCTTTGAAAATTTTATAAGTTCAATAAATAAGAATGTAGAAAGCACTCATAACTCTAAAAAAAATTTTCATATCAAATATGTCTTATTGCTTAGAACATGCCCTTTATGTAGGTGTTAAATAGAAAATGTGAATAACCTTAATTCATAAGTGTAACAAGGATTCTTCTTTGAATTAAGTACCATAATTTCATAGGAAAATGTTCTCTTTATAATTATAAATTGAATAGAAAACTATCAAAAAACTATAAAAACTTGTCAACCATGTTGTGGGTGTTATACTTAATAAGTAAAGTATAGGTAGTGATCCATGAAATTAACCCAAGTGTGATGGGCTTGGGCATCTAAAAAGTTTTCAACATGAATTCAGATCTTGTTAACTAATATTGGTCGTCTTTTGCTTCCATTAACCTTCCTAACTTGGTCTTTGATGTGATGTTTGTAGCTTGGTCTACATATATGTTCTAAATTAGCCCATTCAAATCAACTTTAAAATTTTTTACTTTACCTCTTATAATTGGTCCATTAAGAATTTGTAATGGATCCTTTACTTGACTTGTTGTACTTTCATCATTCCCCCTCTCCTTAAAAGGATTCAACCTTGAATAGTCATCTACATCAAAAGGTGAAAAGATTAATAACATTTAAGCAATGACATTGTACTTACTAGAAAACTCTAGCTTGTAGGCATTATCATTGATCATTTAATGACTTTGAAATGGACTATCTCCTTTTAGTTGTAACTAATATCTCTACAATGGAAATATTTTCTTCCTTGAATGCATCAAAAACCCAATCACCTAGTTCAAATATAACATGTGTTCTACCCTTGTAAGCTTTGGCTACATATTGGTCATTTTTTCCTCTCAATTTTTTGAATTATGTTTTCATGGAATTGTTTCACCATCTTAGCTTTCTTATTTCCATCCATACTATCTCTTTCACCAATTGGTAAATGTTAATTCACCCTAGACTAAATTTGGACACCCACCATAACTAGGACAAATTCCTCATCCAAGAAAGCTAAATTAGGTCACAATAAACACAAACAAAGGAGAAAAAGAATGATATGGATGCCACACTCCAAAACTAATGAGAAGAGGGTGTGATCAGGTTTAAATGCCACAAAATTGAATCAGTCTTAGTAAGTTATGCAGTTCAATGAAGAACCTAAGAGAATTTTTGCTCAATTCTCATAAAAAGATGTCAAAATATGTTTTTGAATACGTATGATGCATATTTATATGCCCTAGGTCTAATCCTAACAAAAGAAGTGAAAACAAGTCTGTTTAGTATGCTCATTAACCCAAACTTCGTTCTACCCATCCTTAGTGGGCTAATCAACCCATTTATGACCCACCTTACTCTAATATATGTCCACTAGGTACTTGGACCACATTAATAGTAT
>JAOXYD010032042.1:0-14099 GCA_028565735.1 Pinacopodium congolense | reverse complement strand
ATTCATCATAAAAATCAATTCAAATTCATATCCAATCACCAAAGCAATTCAATTACTTTCTACAGCATGAAATATTAAAAAACATAATCTAAATAATTCAGATAAACAACTCATTATCATCCTGGAAAGCATTCATTACTTGGTCCCTAACCAAGTACCAAGATGCAAAGATTATTTGTTGTCTAAGTAAAAATTAATAAATGAAAACAAATTCTATGCAATATATTCACTGCATCAATATATTCACTAAAATCAAATTAGCAATTCGAGAAGCATATTGAAATGGCTAAATTAAAGTGACGAAAACACTTAAAATGAATAGTATAAAGCATTTGATTAAAAAATAATCCACTGTAGTTAAAGAAAATCCCTCATGTCATTTGAAAAAGTTGATCAAATTCAGACTTTTTGTTCTTCATAAGGAGAAGGATATTTAAGCACAACAAATTGTCCTTAAGTGGAAAAGTAATCAAATTACATGGAAGAATTCAACTTACTTCCTCCATTTTAAAACCAAGACTGACTTCAAAAACAAAACTCAACAGACTTTCTGCTGGAGTTTTATAGGCAAAAGTATACTTTAAAAAGAAAAAAACAGTAGTCAACCCTTTACAATACACCTTAAAACAGAAAGCCGAAGGCAAGTTCTTTTAATCCCAACCATCCCAACCTTTATGGATATATTGCAACAGAAACAATTCAAAGCACATGCATACAAAACACAACAAAAGAGTAGAGTTTTGGCAAAAGGCTTACACAACAGGAAGTCTTCAATACTAAGGAATAAAAAATAAAATTGATTTTTTTCTTGAAAATTAATGTTTTGTTCATATATTCATAATTACAGAGTATCCTAACATAGAAAGATAGATAAAAGCATAATAAGCATGATGACCTAGTGGCTAAGTAAAGGAACTACTGATGTGATTCTATTTGTTGTTAGTTCATAACCCCCTTTTTTTTAACACATGCTAGACCTTTAATTGAGTGTCGTCAAGTTCTGCTTGTGTTTATACAATTGATGACAATTTTACTATCAACATATATGTTTTCAAGTATTGCAGTGATTAACAATGTAATTTCAAAAAACAGATTTGTATTGTATTGATAAGTAGTTCTGTAACTTACATATTTTCTTTTTACACTATAACATAAACAAAATTGTCATACCAAAACATTTTATGCTATCTACTACTATATATATATATGCTTAAGACCATGTACTGCTATATCTTTGCTAATTATATATCCCTAAAATGAATTGCAAGTACAACAGAGTTCTGTTACCCTGATGAATTGCAAGAAAAATAGAATTCAAGCCTAGATGGATTGCAAGAAAAACAAAAGAATCAATTCCCAGCTCAATCTTATAACCCTAATCCTAAACCCTCCATATCACTCTCTAACACAACCCCATCTCCATAATACACCAAGCATATCCATAATCAAGAAATTAGCAAACCAATTTAACAAAAGCCCTCACCCAGTCGAAACCCATCAACATAAACAAACAAAAAAAATTACGAAGTGGAAGAACTTACCCGGAAGAGAGGACGACTGGGTTGACTGGAAGAGAGAGTAAAGTTTCTGGCCAAGAGAAAAAAATAAGAAGAAGAAGCAGAAGCAAAAGTAGAAAACCGACGATGAGATTCAAATTCAACAGTACAAACATCGTGACACTAGAAGAGAGGAACAAATGAAAAGAAGTAACTTACTAGAACTATCGTGATGATCGCCGACTGGAGAAGGAGGAATCGCTTGAAGACTGGGCGACGACGACAACGTGCGCAGTTGAGCTCAAGGGCAGATTCGTCTGCTTGCCGAAGACCAATTCCAAGAATAGCTAACGACGATGGGAGGAGCAAATTAGGGATTCATTGTATTTGGGGAATCTTTAATATGACGGAATCCCTATTCCATATAGCTTTGTTAACCAAACAAGGTAAGTCACTTAAAACCCAGAATAGAGGCGGAATAGCTATTATATTCCCCTCAACCAAACATGCCATAAGGTTAATGGAGAAAGGGCTAGATTACGAACACTAATTGGAAAAGCCATTCACACACACACACACACACATGACCAATGATTGTTATAGGCTTTCTTACCCTTTTTTATTATTAGAAATTTAGAAGTTAATCATAATTGAGTCATTGAACATCAAAATTATTTTTTCAATTTTCTTACAAAATACTTTAACAAAATTTAACTTGAAACAATAAATAGGAAAAAGAATGAAATTTCGATAAACCTAATTTAGTTATTTTGATTCAATCTTCTCTTCCTTACAAATCCATTAACTAGAAATTATCTAATTTGCTGGTCTTTAATGATATCCGCATATTCGATTAAAGGAGAACTCAAAACAATTTTGAGAGGAAGAAAAAGAATACTGCTAATTATTCTTTCTTTCTTATTCCTTATATATAGATATATATGATAAAATTATATTATATTAATATTGAAATTAAATAGAAATTGCAATTAAAATAAAATATAATTTAATTATAATTAATTCAAATACCACATATTTAATCCTTGAAATTTCTCAAATTTCATAATTAAGTCCAATTTAATTAAAATTTCCCTCCTTTAATAGATTTTTATATATGATTCATTACGTTCCTAATATGTTGACATTGATTATAAATAATAACTATTAGAATTAAATAATTTAAAACTCCTTTTAATTTATTTCATATTTTTCAATTAAATAATTTATAGCCACGTATCAAGATTGACATATGTCATGATCATCTAAATATTAGAAATATCCAAGTGATTTGACTTATCCTCTTTATGCATGGTTATAATATATAATATATTTCTTTGCATCTAATATCCTAATTAAAACTAAAGTCCAGAATTATTTTCTACTCTAAATAATCTAATTATGTACATTTTTACTAATTAGTAAAATAATTTATAAGTGATATTTCAAAACACTATTTCAAATTTCAATTCCCTATAGTTAGAAAATTTCAAAATAATTACTAATCAAGAATATTAGAATTTTTTTCCTTAAATACTTTAGGATGACAAATTCTTTGTTGATTCACTCAATTATTTATATATAGTGTATACTATATCAAATTGCCACTTATTTGAATTACTACATATAATAGGTTATAAGTTACATTAAAAAAATTCCTATGTAAGATGATTATTATAATAAGATAATTCTTGTAATCTCTAATCTAAAGATCAATCATACAATCATTATAATTAGGTAATTTACAGATGGAATCCTCATAATTAGGTTAGTTTAATGAACCTATTATCTAATAAGTACTTATACATTATATAAGTATTTCGATACTTCAATTTATGAGATTGATTATTTTCTTTATAAAAAGAAATATAATGTATTTAGTCTTACTAATCTATCTATATCTCATTTTGATCTTTAAAAAAATCTCATCTTGTTAAGATTACCACTAGGAATAATTTATAAATAATACAAAAATACAATTTGACATTTATATTATGATCTCATCATAATTTCTAATTATAAAGTAATTATTTCAAGAATTTTATCTTTAATATTAATTATTAAATATATAATTAAAAAATACATAAAAATAAATAATACCTTTTATTTCATTAATTTACAATGTCATATATATAATTTCAACCAACCAATCGATTGTAAGGGTACAAACTAACATTTATTACATTTGTTTCTATGATTGAATAATGTCTTTTTAATAAATTAGGTTATATATTTTTATATTTTAAATCATTATAGAACATATTCTCATGATCTGAATTTGGAATATAAGAATTTTGTATTAGCAAATTTTAAAATTAAAATCCTCGTTAATCAATCTTTTATAAATTTTATTAATGATGATTGCTTATATAATTTTTTTAAAAAAAAAATGTTTACGCACGAGGATTCTAAATGGTATATGGGGATATAAATACTTGTCAACAGGTAAGTTTAATGACTAGTATCTATCCAAAGTCAATCTAATATGGATAGGCACTGATTTCTATAAGAGCTTAGAGTTATAAAAAGATAGTTGTAGCTAAGATCCTATATATACTAACCAAGACACAAGCCCTTAATCTCTCAATAGGTATTAACTCTTAAGGCTTGACCCTTAGGGATCTACGCTAAACAATCCTCCTTATGTAACTCTAAGCTCAAATAGGATAATCAGTCTAAGACGTTCCAATGTACAGGATCCTCTTATAGAGGTAAGTGTAAAGCTCACTTATTTTTCTATATGACTAAGGCTACATTACTAAATAATCAAGCTTTTAAGAGAAGGAAAGATTTAGAAAGAAGCCATAAAGAGTGAGAGAAATACATTTAATTTGTATTACCATTAAACTTGAATACAAAAGGAGAGGAATCATGCTTTCATAGGCAAAGCAATTCATAAACAAATAAAATGCAATCATTCACAAGTAGGGGTATACTAAGACTAATAATTATATTATACTCCTCCTAGTACAATAATGCAAAGAACAAGATGAAAGGTAATAATGCAAGATTCATAAAGTATAATTATTAAAACATATGGACCCATAAAAGGATAATAATGAGGAGGAATCTAATCATTTCGTCCCTTTTTGATGGGTTCCTGCCTTGTAAATTGGATAGGGATGTTACTACACTTGAGTTGTCACTATCACCACTTTCTTTGATCATTTTCATATTCTTTTCCACTATCCTTTTTCAATCTTTTTAAAAAGTTCTTCAACTCCTTTTCATCAATGGCTAGAGGATCATTAGCTGGGTTTTGGGAATTCTGGAAAGCTGAGGCATTAGGATGAGATGATCTAGTTGTATCTAAACCTAACTTTAAGTCTATTGGACAATTAGGGATCACAATTGAGCTATTAGAAATCTCAATACAATTATTAGGAATATCAATATTAGGCATTTGCAGTTCTATAGGAATAAATGCTCTTTTATAAGGGCCAAGTAATGTGTAAGTAACTAAAGGCTCATATTTTGTACAATGATTCAAATACTTAAGAAAGAATATGAGACCTTTTAACACATTTTCTTTGTAATTAGGCCATTAAATCGAGGTATGCCAAAAGTAAGTTTGATTGATAATATAAATAGAGCCATTGTGCACAATACTATATGGCCAATACAACACAAAGAAACATTGTGTATTCTGTTTCTCTAAAGGAATTTCCTACAATCTATACTATTCAATGACTTTCAAGAGGTCTGCTTTCCATTTCATGAGTGGTTGATACCACTCAAGAAATGACCATAGGAGTGAACTCTCATGGTCCTTATCATATAAATACTGATAAATTCAGAGGGAATGTATAGCTATATCACAAGCATATAAGGTAAACAAGGCCCATAAATACCTCATAATTTCTTTTGAGATTTGACCATTAATGAAAAACACATTGTGGTAGGGTGTTGAAAGGTTGAAGAAGGTTAGACAAAATTGTCCTTAGTTTTTTTAGAAAGAGATGGATACAACAGAAGAGACTTATCTTTATTAGAGTTATTACTTCGTCAAAGGTTATGGGGGTTCTTCTAATATAAGGAATTTTTTTATATAACTTTGGTAGTACTAGGTAAATCAGCTATTGAAAGAATGAGAGGAATGGGCTTCAAAGAGGTGATTAGGTGGTTGTGCTTCTTAGGTAAGGTGAGTAGGTATGTTAGAATTTTGTGAAAGCCCTTAATATAATGGATTGTGAATTTATAGTGTGAAAACTAGTACTTCTATCAAAGCAATTGGTGATCTAGCAAGATCTTTTTCTTAGGCTCTGGTATCTTTAGAAAATACATATTGATCATTTTTACGGTAAAATGATATGAACTGAGTTGGAAATTGAACTTGTTTATTTGTATTTTTATAGCTAATATCTTCATACAGATCGCATGATAATGGTTCTCTGATTCTTTAAATTGTTCACTAGCATATCCACAACAGAAATAATTTTTGTCTATCTCTTCAATCAAGACTACATCTTAATAATATTCGATGGCATTAGTCTACAATATCCCTTTTTCTTTATCAATAATTTTTAAAGGTGGTGGTTATGGACAAACTTTCTTTAGATATTGAACTATTTTAGTCTAATCAACACTTCATAGTGATGGATGCCTTTTTTAATAACTTTGATAACTAGCTCATGCAATCAGTGACATGCGAGATAAAGTCTTTGATATAATTGATTATCCCTAAGAATTACTGAATTTGTTTAACACCCAGGTTTTCTTTAAGAAAATGAAACAATTCTTCTGCAATATATGGGTCAGGTTGATATAATCTATCATAGAATTACATATCTAGGAATTCAATTTAAGCTAAGTCTATTTGGTTTTTATTGGGCAAAAGCATAATGTCGTATTACTTTGTAAGGTCCAAAAATTATAGTAACTGATCTTGATGTTTCTCCTAAGTCATCAAGAGTAACAGGATTTCATCAATGTAGATTAAAGTGCTTTCCAAAATAGGATCATATATTTTAGTCATAGCCCTTTTGAATAAAACTTTCCATTGATACTGAACATTAGGTATGTTGAAAGTTGTTTTGTATCTATCTTTCAGGTCAATACCCAATTGTCAAAATTTTTCCTTCACATCAAACTTCGAAAAAATGTTGCTTTCTTTAGAAATAGGACTATGGTATTGAATTTTGGCGGATAGAATTTACCATCCCACAAGAAAGTATTGAGAAGTTTATAATCTATCAAGCATTGAGAAGTTTATAATCTATTACTAACCTATTTTTACCTCGATTCTTTTTAAATCTTTTGTTGACATAGAAGGCTTGATAGACCCAATCAGAATTCGTGGGCTCAATTAGTTCTTGCTCAAGCAAAGAGTACACTTTTCTTGAACTAACTTCAAATATTTAGGATTTATGCCTAGATGGATAGCTTTTTTGGGATTGACATCTTCATTTCTCTTGAAAAGAAACTCCTTATATTCATTGAAACTTTATGCAACTTAAAAATGATGCATATAATTGTATAGGCACTAAAGGAATTATTGTATTTAATTCTTTTGGGAAGAGTCTATAACTTTTTTGTGTTGTAGTATACATTCATTCCTATGAGGATATCTAGATTGGGTAAATTGCTGCCAAGAAGCTTTATCAATACTATACAGTATGAGAAATCCCAATCTTATGCTTAGTTATGAGACAAAATTTAAAGGAAATTCCATCAGCCGCTGTAAAATATTCTTCATGTGGCTACCAGTCTTCTGGAGGGAGAATATTATGTTTTATTACACTCCTATAGGATTTAGTATCTATATAATTGATGGCTTTGATTGGTCTGTCATACTTGTGTGGTAACAATTAGAAATGAAATAAGGTTTGGAAAATGTAATTAGATTGGGGTCCATATTATGTCAAGGTTGCTAAAGCGTATAGATTACATTGTCTTCTTCTTCCTTTTCCTCAGAGGATAAGTCAGATTCCTCATCAGAGAAATATACGGGAATAGCAAACTCAATTTCCTCATCTTCACTAGTTTGTTCTTTAATAGCAAATTCAATATCTTCATTAGTACTAAGGGGCATAATAGATTCAATAAACTCTAAGATTTTTAGGTCTTTCTTTTTCTTATTAAAACATTATCATGAAAAATGTCATAGTCATCCACATAAAAAAACACCAATATGCTTTTGTTACTCAAATGGATCTTTTTTTTTTAAAAAAAAGAATAAGTCTTTTCTTTATTTGGAAGGGTTTTAGGTAACTACCAGACTTTCAATATCCATTATAATATATCTTCTTAAATGAGACATTCTCTTAGTGTAGTAAGAACATTAAGCTTTTTCTTTACACTTAATCTACAAATAAGGCTTCTTACAGGCTTGTTTGAGACAAGGCCTTCCTTTAATCATATTTTTTGAAAAAATTTTATTACTCTCAAAGTTTATCCAACGTTACTAAAGTGAGATGGTAGAATTCTCCAAGTGAGATTTCTATTGTATCTTTATGTAAAGAGTTGATAGATCTTTAAAGTTCAAATTGAAGCTCATATGACAATAAGACTATGAAAGTGTATTGAAGATTGACATCATTGTGACCATTTAACATGTAATACTTTTCTGACATGCATTAAAAGTGTTTTTGAAGATCTCATTTATCTAAAAGGTAACACTTCATCTCAAAATATTCTTGATGACTTTGTTTATCAATTAGTTAAAGATCTCCATTGAACTCTTTATAAGCCATCCCAAGTAAGGCGCAGACTTTTGGCACTCTTATGGCTTGCAATTTTTTATGATTTTTTCCAAATTTGGAATCATTCTTGGAGATTTTTTATCATTCTATATATGAATTATGTCAAAACTTTCTCAAGATTAGCATCAAGTCTTATAATTTGTAAATTAATCTAGGCTTCAAATTCATGAAGACGGTCTCTTCATTTTCTAGACTGAATGTCATCAAAGGTAAATCATGTTCCAGAAGTCGGTTTATATGTAGACATTGTCTGGGATTATATTAGTTCAGTCATGGTTTTTGCATCATCCACTTCTAGATCTACCTTAATATATGGTTGTAAAGAATGAGGAATATCCATCAACATTTGAAAGATCCAAGATTAGTTAAAAAACTATTGAGAGTTATCAAAATTACTTGTGAAATATTCTTGATTATCAGAATCTTCCATAATTAGTTGGTGGACAAGTTGAAAGGTGGCAACGAATTTATGCATAGTTTTTTTTATCTTTTCCCTTGTTGGATACAAGTTGTGCTTTAGGTGGTGAAGTGGGTGGTGTCTAAACTTGGAGTGATTTTGGAAAGGGGTCAAAAGGTTTTTAAAGGATAACAAATGAATATCCTTTCTTTCTTGTTTATGCTTTTAAGAACTTTTAGGTGAAGGAAATGCTTGTTTGAGTAATAGATAAGTTATTTTGAAAACTTTACTATATTCAGATGCTTCAAGATAAGAGGGTACTATTATGTAGGTTGAACTGTCAAAAAGTAAGAGGGATAAGCCTTATAAATGGCTTTTGATTGTCCTTTTTAAATATTTGATTCAATGCGCTTGAGTTATTCCTTAACTCTTTAGAGTTCCTTCTCTTTTATAACGAAATCTAGCGTAAAGTAATAAGTATTAATATATCGACGTAGATCAATGTTGAGTTGTGCCATTTGATTAACCAAATTACTATACAGTTGATGAATTTGAGAAGAAACTATGTTAACCTTGGTTCATGCCCCTTGATTTTATTGGAATAGACCATCTAACTTGAAATTATTCTATGTAAGACTTTATTTTGTGCTAATGTATTCTTTTTCTGCCAGTTAAGAACTTCTTTAATGGGGTAGACAAGAGCATAGTTTCCCTATAGAGACATTTTGGTATAACATATAATTTAGGTGACTTCCTTATATCTTCTTTCTAGAGAAGGGAATTCTTCTTTGTATGACCTCATCATCATAGATGAGATAGGATTGGAATTCCTTTCTAAAATTACCAAAATCACTGGTTCAGGACAGTCAGAAATAAGCCAATGCTCTTTTCCTACTTCTTGAAGAAGTTTATATAGGATTTTTGGCAGAGGGAGAGAATTCTTAAGGCCAACCCAAGGTTTAGAATCAGAGCCATCATTTTGGTGTTGTAGTGAGAATCTTCTCTTTGGTTAACATTTATGCTTCTTTATTTTGGACTGCCTTATTAGAACAAACACTTCATCTTTATCATTAAAATATTCTTCTATCCAACATTCAAAATCTGGATTTCATATAAAAGGATCAACATCCCAAATAAAATGGCCAATGATATGGATGATGTGCACCATAGATTTATTAGAATAGATAGAATGAATTAGGGTTCCTTACTTTTTACAAGCGAAAATGATGGGGTTATAATTAAAATTTAGCTAGAGGACCCTGAGGACTCTAATTAATCTTCCTTTGGTTTGGTAAAAATTAATTTGATAGTTTCATCTCTTAAACTTTTCAAAACATTAGTTGATGTAGTATGTATGGGCTAATGATGGAAGGCATGGAACACCTTTTCATAGTTGGTGATACCACAAGGGGACTCCAAAGGGTACACAGGGATATGGATACATGTCAACAAGCTAGTTTAATGACCAGATTCTATCTAAAGTCGATCTAATACTAATGAGCACAAATCTCTATAAGAACACAAAGATATACAAATCCAACTATGGCTAAGATCTTAGATATGCTATTATTACCCCACTCTATACGATTATACAAATAAAAAGACAAAAGACAATTATGCATGATTCCTTTGAAGGATAATTATTAGGAAACATAGGTCCCACCAAGGAACCTACGGTGGGGCTGTCATAAGCCTCATCGTCCTGTCTGTATCCCCTTTCAGTTTCCTTAACGTTTTAAGAAAAATGTCCAATTCTTATTCATCAATTATTAGTGGCTCTTCTATTAGATCTTGGGCATCTTAAGAATAATTAGGCGTGGAAGATTCTATAAATTCAAATCATAGAGGACAAGAAGGTTCTCTACCTTGGAAGTGAAAGTCCATAATAACAAAATCACTAGTTAGGTCAAAAGGATCTAAGTTTGACAATATAGGTTCATGCAAAATAAAATCTCCTTGATATGAACCCATAGAAGTACAAGTGATTAGAGGTCCAGATTTTAAAAAATCGTTTAGATGATCTAGGAAGGAATAAAGTTGATTCATAAGACTTTTTCTATGCTTAGGCTAATGTACTGTAGTTTTCCAAAGTTATACATGATTAATCGTGTAGATTTATCCATTATGGATAGAACTATAAGTTAGAAGAATAATGAAAAAAGATTAGGTTTCTTGTTTACTAAGCGGCATGTCTTATAACTAATATTGATTCCAAATTTCTGTAAGTTGCAGTCTCCATTTGGGAAGTGGTTAAAACCACTATAGGAATGTCTATAAAAGAGAACTTTCATTTTTTGGATCACATAAATGTAAATAAACATGGCAAGGAGATAATGCTAAAGGGCAGACATAGAAAGCAATAAGTGCCCGCATGTACCACATGGCTTGTTCAAACATTGAATCAGAATATAAAAGAGAAATTGGTAAGAAGTTTGAAAATCAATGTAATAAGGATTAGGCTAAGCTTTTGTTACATTAAGGAAAATATGCAAATAATAAAAAGGACTTCTTCTAAGTAGATTGTAAACATCATCTATTCTCTAGTGGTGTTTTAGTAATAGGAAGGTAGAACTTTTTGACTTTAGCTAATGTGGAAATTTCTACCATTATGAAAATGAAACGTATGGTTTTAAATAAATGATTAGGTGAATGTGATTTGGAGGTCAGGTGAGTATGTCTATAAGAATGTTGTGATGATTCTTGATATGGCAAATTGTGAATTATAGTAGGAAACCAGTCTTTCCATTAAAGTAATAGGTGGTCTAAAAATATCTTTTGTTGAGCTCCAATATCTTTGGAAAAGATGTATTGTCTAATTCCATAATAAAATGATAGAGGCTAAGGTGAAAATTGAAAATTTTTATCTCTCTTTTTATTGTCAACATCTTCTTATAGATTGCGTACTAATGATTCTTTGACTTTGTAAATTGACCACTAGCATATCAACAATAAAAGCATTTTTCATGTATCTCTTTAATCAAGACTACACCCTAATAATGTTCACTAGCATTAGTCTGTAATATCCTTTTTCCTTTATCAGAAATCTTTAAAGGAGGTGAATGCTGACACACCTTTTTTAGATATTAAACCTCTTTAGGCTAATCAACACTTTATGGTGGCTGATTCTTTTTTAATTTCTTTTATAATAACTTGGACAACTAGCACGTATAATCAGTGACATATGGGATAAAATCCCTTATATAATTGATTATCCTAAATAATTCTTGAATTTGTTTAATACTTAAATTGTCATCAGGAAAATGAAGCAATTCTTCTGTAATATATGCCCCAAGATGATAGACTATATCATAGAATTGCATATCTAAAAATTTAATTTAAGGTAAGCTTATTTGACTCTTATAGATTGAAAGAATGATGACATATTGCTTTATAAGGTCCAAAATTGTCTTATCATATCTTGATGTTTCTCTTGGGTCATCGAGAATAACAAGATATCATCAATATAATTTAAAGTGCTTTCCAAAATAGACTCATATATTTTAGTCATAGCCTTTTAGAATAGTAGTAAATCGACCTTAAGCTTAAATATCATGACTTTATATTGATATTGGGCATTAGGTATGTATAATGATGTCTTGTTTCTATTTTTTTTACCAAAATTCTACCTTCAAATTAAACTTGGAAAAAACTAAGCTTCTTTTAAAAACAAGACTTGGGAATTGATCTTCAACAAAGAGAATTTATCATCTTGTATAAAAGCATTGAAAGGTTTATAATCTATCACCAATTTCCTTTTATCTTGATTCTTCTAAACTCTTTTGTTAACATAAAAGGCTTGGTAGGCCTAATAAGACTTTGTGGGCTTAATTAATCCTTGTTGAAAAAGAGTTGCTCAGTCCTCTTAAGCTAGGTTCAAATCTTCAAGAATCATACTCGAATGGGTAGTTGGTAGGATTTACATCTTCTTTTTTCTTGAGAGGCAACTAAATAAAAAATATATGAATCTTCCTTAACGGATTAGGATGGTCAACTTGAGTATGATTTTTATGACAATAGCATAAAATACGGGAACTTTATGTAACTTAAACATGTTATAGATAGTTGTATAAGCACTAAAGGAATTCTTGTATTTAATTCCTTAAAAAAGAATCTGTAACTTTTTTGTGTGGCAGTATACTTCTATTTCTATGAGGATGTCTAGCCAGGTAGATTGTTGCTAAGAAATTGTGTCTATACGATGGAGAATGGAGTATGGAGTATGGAGTCTTGTATGTAGTCTTGTAAGCTTAAAAGGCGTCGTTGAGGCACAAACTCCAATCCTTCCTATTATGATTTTTCTAAAATGGATTTGATCTCTCGATTGGAAACTTCAGTTTGACCACTTGTGTAGTGATCCGATTCCTATATATATATATATATATATATATATAGGCATCCACTATTTAGAGAGTCATTTCACATGCATAATTGTAAATTGCATTTCATATACATTCTTAAATTGTGATTTAGAATAATGGTAAATGTGTTAGCTGCATTCAATTGATCATTTCTGAGTATAAGTGATTTTGATGTGATTATCGTGCAAATATGAAGTTATTTGTGTCTTAACTTATGAATTTGTGATTTGGAAAGGGATGAAAATTTAAGGATTGGTGTGATCATAAATGTTTTAGGAAATGGAAAATGGTGGATTAAAGAAATTCGATAATTGTATTATGTATATGTATTTTACATGTGCTCCCATTCTAATTTGATCGAAATTATCTGATACTATGTAATTCTTAACCATGGGTTGGATGCCGGACTTAGGTTCGAGGATTATGAAAATGCAAATTGTATGTATATTCTGCTTGATTAATTGATTGTATAATATGTAATGTGTTGGCACATGAGACTCTATTTTCTTTTTCTGTTGTTGTGACTTTATGCCATTTACTGTCCCATATTAGTAGCTGATACTGAGCTCATTCTTTAGGTATTGACCCCAATCCGTAGTGGAAAGTAGGTCCACGCATATATGAGCCTGAGGCTCGTTCCAACCATGGGCATAAGCCCCACACTAAACTGCGGTTAGTCTGGTCACCTTAGTCACAATGTCACCTCAATTTAAATCACACAAACAACTTTTGAAATGCCTAAAAATAACCTAGAAACATAGTCTAAAACACACTTATCAACTTTCCCACACTTAATCCTTTGCTTGCCCTTAAGTAAATACAAACATTACATTCTATCAGTTCATTTTTAAAGAGATCAAGTGCATGCAATCTTTCAAACTTTGGCAGCTTGAATATCAAGTTATTACATATATCATAATTTTTTCATTTATAAACAAGCTCAACTTATGATACCATTAATCAAAGGAAAGCATAAAACTAAGATGAATTTTCCTCACGATGTTCACTTATTTCACTCAAGTGTTTAAGGGTTGGTGTTTCGCTCAAGACTCCCTCTAAAGAATTACACTACCATAGGTTTGCAAATTCACCAATTCTCCTCCACGCAGATTACATGCTAAATGGATCAAAAGGACTTTTGATTAGGGTT
>JAOXYD010032032.1:0-14099 GCA_028565735.1 Pinacopodium congolense | reverse complement strand
GGTGAATTTGATGTTTAAAAATTCTTGTGGAAATAAAACATTTTAAACATCTTAGGCCAATTTCAATTTAAAGGAATTTTCTAACAAAAATTCAGCTTAAATCGAATGCTAAACTTTATGCCAATATTAAACAAATTCAATCAGTAAATAAGCACACACAAATGCATAAATATAAAAGAGATAGGAAAGAGAAAGAATATTGAGATTTATAGAGGTTCTCTTACTCTAAAGATAGACTATGTCCTGTCTCCAACTACTTTTTGAAAATTCACTAACAACTAATCTTACTTTAATTAGGCAAAGAGTAACCCTTACAACAATCTTGGTTCAAGGGCAAGAGAAGCCTTTAAAACAATCTTGATCCAAGGCCAAGAGGAACCTATACAATAACCTTGATTCAAGGCCAAGAGGAACCTTTACAACAATCTTGATTTAAGACCAAGAGAAACCTATGCCAATCTTGTTCTAAGTTAAGAGTAACCTATCAATATTACTTTTCACAAAGAGGGTGAAGAGTAACCCTTACAACAATCTTTTTATGGTAAATAGGAGCTTTTCCAATACAACCAAAGTTTATAATTTTTTTCCTACAAGGACAACCCCTAATCTAAGTTCCCTTGATCTTTAAACCAAGCTTATATAGCTTATGACACCCTTGATCAAAATATCGATGCATAATAAGGGCTTAAATGCAACAAATGCAATATGAAATGTCAATGCACAAATAAGGCCTAATCCAATCTAATTCACATACAAGGATTAACATAATCAAAATCTTCTTTATCCTAAGTGAAAAGCATCCTATCAATCTATTTTAAAGACAAAGAGTAACCTATACCACCATCAATAACTAATACAAAGTCAATCCCCCAATTTTGTAACCAAAGCACACCTTCTATGGCGTTTCCCTAAAGTTTATGTAATAAATTCAATTCTGAAAAATCTAAAGGCAAACCAAAATTATAACAAGCCTCCTAGCACTTCAATAGATCATAAAAAATCAGATTTATTAATAAAAATGTGATTGTTTCATACAAATTTCAGATTGAACACTTCGACATAAAATGTGTCAAAATATATAGTCTTAAAGTTTCAACCTATAAACACATGAATTTAATCACCCAAATGAATCAAATTAAAATGCAATAAACCTACTGCAACATAAATTTATGTTTTAACAATAAATCATAGCAGCAAACATAATTTTAGCACATCAAATAGATGATCTAAATCAAAAGAGAAACTAGAATGTTTAAATTTAGACAACTTTGAGCAACCTACAAAGATTAACCTTAAAAAAACAATATAATAACTTAAAATTTGAAAAACAAATACTAGCATGCTGCTAAAACCTTAAGAAAATTGAAAACATCAAATTTTCACACCTAGAAACGAGATTAGATACCAAATCAAAACTAATAAAGAAATTGTAGATAAAACTTGACGGTTTTGGGTAGTCTGTTTTCTTTGAGTTCAAAAACACGATTTGAGTGCTTAAAATTTGAATTAAACGATCCTATGCACCCTTGAGAATTAAGCAAAATGTGTGTGATAATTTTTAATAAATAAAAATGATTTTGTAAGCTAAAAAATGAAGAACACAGAAGATAAACCAAAGTGAACTAAAACAGAGACAATTTTGGTGTGCTTGACCTTGAAAGCTTTAAAAAAAATGATTTAATGGATCAAAAAATCTATTGAAAGCTTTTTGAGTTTCATTAATATCTAAAAAAACTAAAAACACAAAATTTATAGCCCAAGAAACTTATTTAAAACATGAAGATAATAATTAAATGAATGTTATATAAAAAATAAAGAAAGCTTTGAATAATTGAGAGATTTGAACTTGTAGTTTGTTTTTTAGAGGTTTTAAACTTATTAAAAGTGATTAGGAATGATATATATATATAGTTGGGAGTGATTTGGAGTCATTAGAAACAAAAACTAGCTGTTTGGGAGGTTAAGAATTTGTTTAGTCAAAAACTCAAAACTAGTCGTTAAAGCCTGAATGCGTAATGACACCCTCCGGGTTCATCAACAATGTTGTTAACAGATGAACAACTCGCCGTTGAGGAAGCTAGAAAGAAAGGGTACAATGGCACCCTTGAGCTCGTCATTTAAGGATAATCAGCCATCCATTTTGTGTCCAGGAAACATGAAAAATACTCCAAACCAACTCCAAAACTTTTCAAACAAATTCCTAATATTAATTAAGACTTCAATAAGCTTTTAAAGCATAATTCAAGGTTGTTTAAATCATAAAAGCATTTCAATCAATTCAAAACATAAGAGTTGCTTTAGTTATGAAAAATTCTCATTTTAACAAACTTTAAAACCTTTTCAATCATTTCATGAATCATATATAAACCAAAATTCATTCCATAAAGATGTTTAAACAAATTCAGACATATATAAACAACTTTAAGCAACATTTCAATGAACTTGGATAAATCAAAAGGCATACATTAAAACAATTCAACACATTTCAACTTAATTATGCAACATATAGCCTATATGCTATTCTAATTCAATTCCTAAAATAACAAAGCCATATTCAAATTCATTTGATCAATAAAACCATAATTCAACTCCTATATGCCTATATACAAATGTTCATGCAAATGTGAGATCCCTTTTCAAGCATTGATTATGAATCAAGTTTAGGACATTTACCCCTTAAGCCCTTTTCCTAAGCTCTTTCTAAACTTTATCTTCATTCTCTTGATCTTCAAGCTTGATCAACACTTGATTTATCATCACTTGAGCTTTATCACTTGATCCTTGATATCCAAGCTCTTGATCATCTAATTCTTGAGCTCTTCTACCTTAGGCTCTACATATATGATTCACTTTAATCATTTACCTATCTTAATTACATATCAAGCCTAAAAAATTAGTAATAATAATGTTTTGTTATCATCAAAATACATTATTAGAACCATCTTGGTTCAATAGAGAGAAATGATATTACAAAGTTACATACATTAAGTTTTTCAAGTGCCTTTCCCTTCATCTCTTCCAATCTTGTTTATCATATTCCAATATGTTTTTTACGCACTCAGTCAATCATAGTTTATTTTTTAAAGATTTCAAGAGAGTTCTAATCTGTTATTTATCATATTATTTCCATTGTTTAGACAGTTCTAAGCTTAAAAAGCCATATTGCCCAAATTTGTGAGTTTTAGTGTTTTCTTTTATACAATATAATTATTTCATGTTTTATTTTCATTTTTGTTGATTTGGTTTTTTATTTTAGAGCTTATTAAAATTCCAAAAGAATTTTTAATATGATTTTGTGTCACTAGAAGATTAGAAACAATTATTTTTAGTTGGAATTGAAACAATTCCATATTGATAGCTCTTTTGTTTCCTCTGACCAATTTTGTCCTTTAATGCTTTAAATTTTGATTACTTTATCTCAATCTACTACTTACTAATTAACTAAGGTTGTAGGAGGTATTTTATGCTAATATTTTGTTCTTTAAAATTTTTAAATGTGTTTATAATTGAGTTTTCTGTGAAACATAATTAAAAGTGTGTTTTAGTGTGTTATCTTAAGGATTTTCTTTATGTAGTGTTACTATAACTAATTCAAGGTATAATTAAGCATTAGGGAAATTGAGTAGAAGTGTTATAAAAGCTTCATTTTAAGCCACTTCTTGCACTGATTTTGTTCAAACAATTGTTAAGTTGTGTTTGGTATAATTAAGGTTTAGAGATCTTGAATTTAGGGTGGAATATTGAATTTCAATTTTTTATTTAAGGGTTACTCTTCACCCATTTTCAATAAGATTTTGTTTGGGTACTCTTCACCCATGAAGTAAAGATTTTAAAGTTGCTCTTCACCTCCTAAGTGAAAGAAGATTGTTATAAAGTTTTCTGGATTGTTATAAAGTTTGCTCTTCACCTCCTTTGTGGAACAAAGAAGTTGTAAGGGTTAATCCACATTATAAGAAAAAAGATTGCACTTGACTTTAGTTATAGTGAAAATCTTCAACAAGAATTTGTTGGGGACTAGATGTCGGAGAGTGGGTATCTCTGAAATAATATAAATCCTTGTGTATCCTTCATCCTTTCATAATTACATTTTTGCACTTGTGTTTATATTATAATTTGTTGAAATAGGTTATTTTAACATAAACATTAACACTCCGTCTAGGTTGAATTTTGTTTTGGAAATTGCATATAATTAACATTAGTTTAAATGACTTAAATCATTTAGTTTAGTAAGAAAATTTTTAATATCCAATTCACCCCCTCTTGCATATCATAGGGCTTGTAGAAACATAAATTGTTTCTTTTTCCTTGATGATATGAAGTGTTTATTGTCTACAAGTGAAGATGCATAAGTATGGCATAAGAGGCATGGACATGTAAAATAGAACTCATTTCTATTCTAAACTCCAAGCAAGTAGTGAATAGACTTCTAAGTGTGAAATTTAAGAAGAAAAAAATGTATGGAGCTTATCAAAACAGAAAGCAAGTTAGGAGATCATTCAAGAGTAAGAAATCAGTAACATTTACTTATCCCTCGGAATAAATTCGTATGGTTTTACTTAGTCTTATAAGGGTTGCTAGCTAAGGAGGTAAATTTCTGTATTTGTCATAGTAAATGACCTTAGTAGGTTTACATGGGCTCTATTTTCAACTAGTAAGATAAATTCTTCACGTAATTTATGAATTTTATAGAAAGAGTTAAAATTAAAAAGGATTCATAATTTTATCTATTAGGAGTACTCATGATAGAAAATTTGGAAATGAAAATTTTAAAGCTTTTTTGTGATGAAAATGGTATCAATCATAACTTTTCTACAACTAGGACTCCTTAACAAAATGATGTTATTGAAATGAAAATAAGACAAAGTAAGGGGTGAATTAGATTATATTAAAATTTCTAAATATTTTACCTAATTCAAAAAATTCACTCTTAATGCAATAGGAAAAATAATGATATATTGAAATTGGAAATATCAATATAATTTAAATAAAAAATAAACTTGTAAAGTAGAAGGAGTAAGGAAAGAGAAAAGGAAATCAATTTGTAATGGTTCAACACAACAACCTTGCCTACATTCACTATTTAAAAACTTGCTAAAAATTTTCACAATATTTAACACTTAAATAAATCTTCTTTATCATAAAGAGCAACCTTACAATCTCAATTTCAACAAGCTCGTAACTAAAATGCACTTAAAAGTATCTTATTTTGTGTTGATATAGTCTTGTTTTTGTGTTTTTTTTCTTTTTCTTTTGAAACTGTTTGTTGATGTTAAAGAATGATCAAAATGGAAATGATAAATATAATCCAATGCAGGGAGTGATGGAAGGTATCGCTACTTTAAGGAATTATTATGATGGATTTGTAACTAAGCTCATGGTTTGTTCAACCCACCTTTTTTAATAGCTAAATGTTTCTGGAAAAGGATATTTCTTTTCTTTGGTGCTATATTTCACATAGTTTTTGTGCATCACCTAGATAAATCAAGAATGCCATTTTTGTTACGTGATTTTTCTTAACAACTTCATCTTTCGTTAATCAAAGTTTATTAAATAGGTATTTATTTTTTCTGCAATAAAATCTCTTTTGTTCCTTATCTCTGTCTCTCCCTTTCTCTTCTTATGTGGGCCCAACCATGAGCATGGCTGAATATGCAATTTATATTATTTAGGCTAAAGACTTTAAGCTTGCTGTAGCATTAGCATAAAGATGTCAGTTTAAGATGTTTTTTAAAGTCCCAAGTCCTAGAAATGTAAATTTTCTGTTACACTAATTAAATATCCCTTAGGCAAGTCAATCCTCTGACATCCAAGTCATTGTTAATGTCAATCATCCTAAAGTGAGTGACCATCAATTTGGCTGATGTAGTAAGAAGTTATCTTGGAAAATATCTTGAATCCTTGATTGTTTGACACAAGATCATAAACAAAATAGGAAATATTATGATACGGGTATTAAAGCAGAGTTATAGCTGAGTAGGAGTTAGAATGGGAAATGAAGAAGGAAGAAGGAGGGGAAAAGTTAATAAGTGTATAAAATGATGGTGTATAAAGAATACATGTATTAGTAGCTATAATAGTCGATAACGTAATTGGATAGGTGTGAAAAATATCTTATTTCAGTCTTTCTCAATCTCGCTTCTCTCTCTCTCTCTCTCTCTCTCTACTTTAATTAATCATTGTAATTGTTTGTCTTGTTTTGTATTTCTTGTTTTCTTTAATTTCTAACCCTATGATAGCCATGCACTTAGCTGGAGAAGCACAAGGTTGGCATCCACTCTATTTAAGAAATCGCCTGACTAGAGAACCCCCTATTTAGGGTGAGTACATTATGGTGCTTGAACAAAGGTTCAGGAAAACTTCCTTTGAAGACCCAAAAGACTACTTGATGGAGTTTAAACAAAGAGGGAGTGTCAAGGAGTATTAGGTGGAATTTAACTCACTTTATCATAGGTTAGTAATGCTAGAGCCTTACCTTATAAATTTGTTCTTAAATGGCTTGAAACCTAAGATCAAGCATACTGTAAGAGTCGGGAGTCATTTAACACTTCAACACACCTATGAATTGGCCAAGAGGCATGATCTATGATGTTGGCATTGTTGGGAAATGATGATGCCAAAAGAAGTGTCTGCTCTTTGTCATAAGGACATTAAGATGATTTTCAATAATGATCCTGGAAGGCTTTTAAAACCTAAAGCCGAAGATGATGTTATGGGGCTAAGGATATCAAAAGAAATGTCTATGGAAGCTTCAACTTTGGGAAGTTTCTACTATGGGTGTTAATGTGCAAGAAATAGAAAATATGATTAATGACATTACGATTGTAGATGGTTTTGTGGATGGATTAAAAGAAGGAGCAAAAATAGATTAGGTGGGATTTAAAGTGGATTTTTTGGTAGAATAAGAAATTGATGCAAAAAAAAACATTGAAAATTGTAATGTCAATAAAATTGTAGTGGGGTTTCATGAAAGTTGTGGGTTGAAGCTCATGGTTTAAATTAATGATTCGGTTAATAGTTTGGAGAAAGTAATATACCATGCTATACCAAAATATTACTTGGTCGCTCTTATAAGGGATGGGAGGAATTTATCAAAGTTATAGCCTAAAAGAGGTATAGAATTACTATAGGTTATGGGAATACATCTGCTACAACCTTAAGGACAAGGTTATCAAGCTAGGAGGCATTGATAGGAATAAAGTTGATGTAAAGCAAATAGGAGCAGGAAGAAGCTAAACAAGAGCTGGAGAAACTGAAGTGAGTTAGAAGAAGTAATAAATGGTGTAGGAGTAAGAGGTTGACAATAACCTAACATCAACCTTTAGGGAAAGGTTATCGAGGAGCGGGGTATTGATAAGAGTATTAAATTAGAGTTATAGCTAAGCTGAAGTTAGAACAGGAAACGAATAAGGAAGAAGGAGAAGACGACACCAACATAGTCATTTAGGTGAAAATCTAATAAGTGTATAAAACAATAGTAAATAGAAAATACATGTATTAGAAGCTATAAGAGTCGATTGCATAATGGGATAGGTATGGAAAATATCTTATTTTTTCTTTCTCAATCTCGCTTCTCTCTCTCTACTGTAATTGATCTCCATAACTGTCTCTCTTGTTCTGTATTTCTTGTTTTCTTTCATTTCTAACCTTAAATCATCTAATAAGTCTAATAGCATACAAAAATGAGAAATAAACCTTTCATAATAATACAATGTAAGGTTACCCAGTAGTGATCATTAGTCGAAATGATTGATGAAGATACACAAAACTTTGCAAGGATGGCTATGAAGGCAAAGACTTTTCCTGTGTTTTTTGCCATTATTACTTTGGAAAGGATGAGCTTTAGCTTGCAATTAATGGATCTGCGTATAACATAGAGGAACTAATGTAAGAACCCCGAGAACTTTGAGCTTTTATTTTAAATCCAAATGTATCATCTTATATTAAGTTTTAATATGCATTTAGATATGATTTCAATCCAATTTTATTTTTTCAATGCTCAAGTTATCTTCATTTTTCATTTTATGTTAGGTTAGATGTGTTAATGCACATTTGGTACCAAAAAGGAGGAAGATAACTTAATATGGAGCAAAATGTTGATAAATTGTAGTTGTCTTTGTTGAACAAGGATCATTTGACCAACGACAGTACATCGATTGATAGAATGCAAGGATCGGTTGATCGAATGAAGCTTTTCATAGGATTGGTCAACCGATATACACTTTATGTAGACACTAAACAACAGACTGCCATTTTATACAGTGAATAAAACCTAATAAAGATGGATATAAAAGATGAAAAAGAGAAGGAAGCCGTCAGTTCTTATCAAGCAGATAATAGTTTCCAGTCTTAATTTCTTTAGAGTTTTCATTTGCTTTTCTAACTTGTAAGCTTTCTTTTAAGTTTTTGGTTTAGATTTCTTTGGTTATAGATGGAATATGTGACTCTTTTTGTTTTCTAGATTGCTTCATTCATTGACAGAGATTATTTGACGTTTTCATATAGCATTTTTGGATTTACTTAGTTTTAGATATTTGGATGAATTGTTTTAAAGATTTAGAGTTGATATTGCATGAATAATGGATCATTGGTGATTATATTTGAATGAGAAGAATTGATTTATGAATTATGAGTGAATTTCATAAGCTTAATCCTTTGTTTTGAGATTCTTTGAGTAGTTATTATTTTTCTAGCTTTAATAATTTTATTTTAAATATGAAATTTGTTTATTTGACATTTATGTGGATTAATTTTAATATGCGTGGGTAGTTTTATTAGCAGTTTGGAGATATCAAAAGGATGAAGGGATGGAAATTGTGAGAATGGAATTGAACTTGTCTTGAATTGGTACTTGTATGTCTAAGTTGATTTGGGATTAAGGTTAAATGACATGAATTAGGAACTACTTATAGATTTGATCACTCTTTAGGTTACTTTTAAATCTAAAGGTTAGGGATGAGTGTGTGATATGTAATATTCTATAGTGATTCTTGAAAGTAGTAATAGGTTGATTGAATTTGTCAGGATACTTAATCAATTAATCTAGAATCTCATGCCTTTAGGTTACACCTTTTAAGCTTATGAATAGGTGACCTAAGTTAGTCTTTTCTTAGTACTTAATGCATCTTCACTATTAAATCTGGAGAGCTTGTTCTAGGTTATAGATGGGGGTAAGGGCATTTCTAGGGCTTATTAGATTTTTCTGATTTAGAGGAAGTGAGGGCTTGAGAGCTTATTCGAGCCTATAGGTTTGCATCACGACTAGAGTACCTTTTATTTAGATTCAAGGATCAATGACTATCTCGGATTCCTGAAGATATCTCAAACCCATCTTTTACTATTGTTATTCATCTTTATATTTGTTTTGAAATATTTTTGTTATTTGATATTATTGCATCTTAGTTGTTTAGTTTCTATCATTTCATGGTGTTGTCTTTTATCTTGTTGGCAACATTAAAAATAACAATTGCATCTCAGCTTTATATGGTTTGATCCTAGCTTGCCATTTACTACATAGTTTGGTTGTTAGGAAATTTATTATTTAATAGTCAACGGTAGTCTATCACATCTCCTTGGAACATGGACAGTAAGTTGGTTGCCAAATGGAACATGGACAGTAAAGTGAGATAGATGTTCTATGCACTATTGATGACAATAGAGATAGATGAGTAGAATGCCAAAAGTTATCTCGTGTTGACTCATTTAATCAATATGACGCGTTTAAGGCATGACTTAAGCAGTATTTAGAATGAATTACCTTTGAAAATCAAAATATCCTAAAAAAATATACCTCTTGATATAAGACTCTCTACCACAATTAAAGTTCTGAACTTGTCACACCTTAAAGAGAAGGCAAAAATATCTTATTAACTCCAATATTTTCATTTATATTTATGTTAGATTTTAACATTTTTAAATTTTCAAAGGAAAAAAAGGTTAATTTTAACTTTAAGGTTTCAATTAATATTTAGGTTATACCCTAATGTTTTAAAACGTTCAAAAAGAACTCTAATGTTTCAGAAGTGTTCAACAGAACTTTAAGTTTTTAAAAATGTTCAAAAATAACTTTAATCTAATATTGGGTTCAAGGTTCTTTTTGAACACGTTTTGAAACATCAAGGATTGACCTGAATAATTTGAAATATTAGGGTATGACCTAAATAATAATAAAAACATTATGGTCTAAATAACACTTTTTGCTAATGTTTAAAAAGAATCTTAACGTTTTATAATTATTTAAAAAGAATTTTAACTTTTTAAAAATAATTAAAAGATAACCTGATCTAATATTGGGTTTATAGTTGTTTTAAAATGTTTTTAAAACATTAATGTTCTTTTAAAACATTATTGAAATGTTAGGTTTGATCTGAACATTTTAAAACGTTATAGTCTAACTTTAATAATTGTGAAAACATTATGATCTGAATGATGTTTTTTATCTAAAAAGAATGACTGAAAGTACAAATGAAAGTGGTAAGAATCATAAAAAAGATTAACCACAAGCTAAAAGTAGTTTTTAATAAATATGGTAATAATATAAAAGTTTGTATAATTAGTGAGGTCTTTGTCTAATTAAAGTCTTAAATAATATATTTATATCCATTTAATAATTTGAACAACTTGTAACAATGTAAGGAACTTCTCTTCAACCTAAATATCTTCATTTACATCCATTGGAACTAATGACTATAAATTTCTTGATTCAGTCAAAGATCATTTATAACACTTTTGTTATGGTGCAAGTTGTTTCAAATCTTAAAAATTTGGAGCTCGTGGAAGGGTTTAAACGCATGCCATAATGCTCATAATCGTCTCCTTCTTGAATTGCAATTGCCTTTGAACTTTTATAATAATTTGGAATATAAACAGATTGATTATAATAAAAAGACATTTATAGTGCCACAAAGTAGAGGAGATAGTTAAAAAATTATGAAGTATATTTTGGGTACATTATATATTTTGTATATTGATATAGTATGAGGTATGCTTATAAACTTATTTGTCATTTATAATATGTCTTTTTCATAATGCTTTTTCATTATTAAAAAGGGATAAAAATGTTGAACAAAGTAAGCTCAAAACCATACTTTTCATAATCATAGGACAATATAGTAATAATTTAGCTATTTAAGTGTTGATAGATGATATTAGACAATAGTGTTGATGTTTTAAGCCTTAGATGAATGGACAAGACTTAGAGATGATAGTTCAGGACAAAATCTCTATGTTTGGACAAACCTAAACGATGTTTCAATATTTGAGAAGTATTTGAACTTGTTCAATTATTGCTCAAGTGTTTGAAAGCAAGTTCTTAAGATACTATGGCAACAAAGAAACCAACGAGCGTTATAGGACTAAATGGAGTTTAGAATGAGCTATGATTGGCCAAATTATTAAATTGACCAAATTCTACTGGCCATATGTTAATTTCTCAAAGTTATCCAATTCATTTATTCTCTTAGGTACTTTTAAACAAAAAATTCAAATATTTTCTCCACATATTTCACTAGCTTCAAAGTTCTCTTTTAAACAACAGTTTTTGAATAATGGAATATGCAATTTGATCTTGTACTTGTTTTCATATTGTTGTCTATAAGGTTAATGTCTATCATGCCTATGCTCCTCTTTATTTTGATGATGATCATTACCTTTATGATTCTTCCATCATTTTGGTGTTCTTGGTATGTTTTTCTCTTTCAAACTCTCCATTTTGCTAGTCAAATAGTGAACCTTTGTTGAAATTTCTTGTTGAATTCTGTATGCTCCTATAATATTCAATTGCTCTAAGGTTAAACTTTTAAGTGCTTAGATGCCATTTTCATGGAATTTAACATGTTAAACATGCAATTATATGATAGTAATGACAATTGGCTCAGACTAATTTTGTGTAACCAATATGATGTGTATTGGTTTTTATGGAATATGATTCTTTAGGTATGGTTTGAATAAGATCTTGAACTAAGAACTATGTTTAGAAATTAAGGAATAAGATAATAAGATAATGAATAATGGAGATCAACTTGCCCATGCCCTTATTTCTAGCCATCATTATAATCCTCTATAAGGAATTGGAGGTCTAATGATAAGAGTAAGGTCTAAATACATGAAGGAATTTGTATAAAGATTAACTATAAAAATGAATGAAAAGAAACTACTCTACAAGTTTCTATTGCATTGCTAAGATTAATTACTTATCTATATGCTATTGAAGAAAAGAGATGTTTTGAACATAAAGACCAAGGTGTGGAGGCTTTCATATAGCCTAGTTTGCATGCTTAAAGCACAATTTGCATGCTTTGTAAACTAAATAATTATTTGGATTAAATAATTATGGGTGTAGGTTTTAAAGGGGTGACAACTTAGGATGACTAAAGGGGGTGACACATATATTTTTTAGTTAGGATTTTATTCAGTTTAGGGTAGAATTTGATTCTAGTTATTTTTTGTTCATAAAAGGATTTAGAAATCTCATTTATTTTCTTATTCAGTTAAGGAAAGGAATAAGGGGGACTATCCTTTCCCTTAGTGATGTGAACCTACTTAGTAATAAAACCTGGAGAACCTATGAACAAAAATGAATCTCACGGAGAATGATAAATCAGATTGAAGGAAGAATTGACCTGTTGACTGGAAGGAATAAAAAACCAAGTTCATAAAGAGCTTGAATGTCACAAAGAAAGAATTTCTTTTATAAGTACAAAAATTTAAAGAAGAATAAGGTAGAAAAGCATTCACAACTCTAAAATAATATGTAATTAAAAAATGAAATTTCACATCGTCAATTATCCCTTTTTTAATTAGAAATGCCCCTTTATATAGGGATATATAGAAATACGTGAAAACTTTAATTACAAGTGTAATGATTTTTAAAATACTAAATAGTAATAATAATTGATTGGAAGTTAATAATTCTTATTAAGGTTATAATCTATCTATTAATTCTACCTTGACTAAGACGTTATTAAAATACCATAATTATGAATCTAGGAATCCTAATTGAATTCAAGTTACTAATGTAGTAAGGAAACCAATTAGGAATTTTCCTAATTAGATTGGAATACTACATAATAACTCCAAATCTAAATAAGAAATTAAGAAACAACTACAAAAGCATAATAAGCAAATTTATAGGCTTTATAATTAAGTAAAATATAGCCTAAATGCAGTAAAATAAAGACTATAATGATGAATAACTGTTGAAGCATAAAATTGATCCTTTATTGATGGGCTTTTGCTTTTAAATGGTCTTAAACTCCAATTATTTCAATTAATTAAATAAGCACAAGAGATTTGTCCCTTATTTGGCTAGGCATTCTCGCATCATATAGGATTTTATTTCTTTATTATTAGGGATTTTCTTGTCCTATCAATAGGCTATATAAAGACATATTTAATTGGTCAAGTATATAGGGACTAAAAAAATGTTAAGTGTTTTTCTTCTATATGAAAATTTCCTCTTTCTTCTTTCTTAAAAATTCTATTCAAATCTTATCAAGATAAATTATCATAATAAAAAACTTTACATATCTTAGGTCTTAATCAACAAGTTGGAATAGCATCAAGTCTCTTCTCACTTGATTTGAAGATGGCCTTAGGTTTCTGATTGTGGTTGGCCATATACAAAATTAACTCAAATTAATCTATCTTTCAATGTACAATTTAACAATTAATTTGAGGCCAACTTTTTGGAAAGCGTACTAGTTGAATCAAGTAATAAAGTGGAGTATATTTAAGACTCCGAGTATCAATCCCACAAGGAAGTTTAGATGAAGTATTAGGTCAATCGAATTACAATTATCTAGAGAACATTCAACTTTATGATTTAAGAAAATAAATAATTTAAAGCTAATCTAAAAAGTTTAGAAAATTTTCAATATATTATAAAAGAGTTATAAATTGCTTTTCCTAAATTATTCAGTTAAGCTTTGGTAGTATATGATTTAATTGATGGATTAGTGATGCTTAATCTAGGGTCTTCTTTAAATCAAGGCAGCGTTATAGTTAAGACACTAACTTATCTCTATTGACACTATCCTGGGGATTGGTTATGCCGCAGACTAAGGTAATAGGCTTAAAGCTTAAGAAGTCTAGTCCTAAATTAT
>JAOXYD010032023.1:0-14100 GCA_028565735.1 Pinacopodium congolense | reverse complement strand
AGCAAAGTCTTAACCATAGCTTTATTTTGATTTTGTGAAGGACTTTAATCAGACTTTAAATTTGTTTTAAAACTCAAATTAATCATCAATCATCTAATCTATAACTACTTTACACATTTGGTAATTTTAAGAACTTTTCAAAAGCAATTAAAAATTGTTTTTAAAGTGTTGAAGCCAAAGTAGTCAATTTTAATCCTTTTTCCAATTTTTAATCAATTTCTCAAAATTTTACCTAAATAATTGTAATTCAATAAACCTAGTAATTAAGTAACTTTATCCCTATGGGTTCGACATTCGAAGTCTGAAATATTACTCCACTTTATTACTTTTGTGATAGGTGCACTTGCCTTAAAAGTCCATTAGTTTTAAAAGTAAACTCATTTTAAAATCACCCGTCATTTTAAAGTCACCTAACCAACACAACAGAGATGATTTATAAGTGATCGAGTCATGGGCCTAGTATGTTACAGCAAATAGATATTTTCTATATTAGAGTCACACTATCCACCTCGAATGCCATAGATGCTGCCGCAGGAAGTAATTTGATGAGGAAAAAAATGAATCAAACCTATAAGTTGATTGAGGAGATGGAAACAAACAGCTTCCAATATCATTTTTGAACATCACACTAAGAAACCATAAGTAGCTTATACGATTAATGATATAGTATCCTTAGTAGCTTAAATGGAAGTACTCAATAAGAAGCTATTTAGTGAGTGGACTTGGTAATAATTCATTTAAAAGTAAAGTAATGTGCAAAAAATATGGAAACACCTCTCTTTCATCCTTAGATTATCAAATAAGAAGTTCTTTTAGCAGTGAGTTTAGGTAAGCCCAATACATAGGAAACTTTGATAGGCAATAAGGAAACCATTACTCTAACACTTACAAGCAAAGGTAAAGGAACCATTAAAATTTTTATAGAGTAATAATTAGAACTACCAAAATCTTTCACTAGTTAATCTTTAGAGAGTCCCATTACTTGGTTTTAAAGCTTATGCACCTCCACTATAAAAAAAGTCTACTTTTGAGTAGATTGAGTTGAAATACATCCAAACTAAGTATAAGATGCAAAACTATAAGGCTCTAATTAGGAATTTAGAGAGTCAAGTTAAATAGATTGCACAAATATTACAGCAGGGGTTATCTGATAAGCTACCTAGTACTATTGAAGTCATTTTAGGGAACATTTTAAGGCCATCATCTTGAGGAGTGGTAAGGAAGTGGAGAGTGCAAGTCTAGAGAAGAAGAAAGAAGTAGAAGAGAAGAGTGAAGAGAACGTGATGGAGAGTAGAAAAGTTAAGGAAGTAGAAGTTAAAAAGGAGGAGCGACTTAGGTAATTTACTAATCCTAAAATGCAACCTTATAACTCTATGATTCCATTTCCTTAACGAATTAAGTGTGTCCATCTAGATAAGAAATTCAAGAAGTTTTTAAAGATGTTTAAGAATTTATATATCAATATCTTGTTTGCTAAGACACTAGCTTAATTCTTTCTTATGTGAAATTCTTATCAGATATTCTATCAAAGAAAAGTAAGCTTGAGGATTACAAGATTTTTAAACTAAATGAGGTGTGCTCCACTATCTTACTTAAGAAGTTACCTTCAAAGCTTAAGAACCTAGGGAGCTTTACCATTCCATGTATTATAGGTAACTTGCTCATTAGCATGGCTTTGATAGATGTTAGAGCTAGTATCAATTTAATATTCATGTTTATATTTAGGAAGCTAGGGCTAGAGGAACCTAAATCCAACATATTTTTTATTATAATTAGCTGATCTATTTATCACCTATCCTAGAGGTATCATAGAAGATGTACTTGTTAAGGTATATAAATTTATTTTCCCAATATATTTCTTAGTTTTGAATATGGAAGAGAACAAGAATATATCCATCATCTTGGAAAGACTATTTATGGTCACTATTGGAGTCATAATGAATGAGGAAAGCTGATTCTTAACTCCCAAGAAGAAAAGGTAGAAATTAGCATATTTAATTCATCCAGTGTTTCCTTTATGATTGGCATATGTTATTATACTTGATTAAAGACTAATGTGCCTAAGTTTCATAAGGTTTCTTATGCTAATAAGAATAAAATCAAGCCTAAATGGCTAGGAATTTATGAAAAGATGAGGAGTTTAGTCTAATTATAGTCCTTTATTATATCTTATGTATCTTGCCATCCAGCGTTTGAGAAAAAAGTAAAGGTCTTAAAGATCAATAATTTGAAACTCACATGACATTTTAATGGCATTTTCCAACTAAATATGTAAAAGAAGTACTTGTTGGAATGAGACCCTTCATTTATTATTTTCTTAGTTTCATTCATTTTATTGCTTATTTCCAAAATTTTTAGCTATTTAAATGTGAAATTATTCAATTTTAGATGGTTTATGAGTTAGGGGAATGTAGTAGCAATTTGAGAATTTAAATCTTGGATAAAATATTGGACATAAAATGAATGCACCCTTATAATGACATTGTTATTGTCTATCGAATCCATCATTACAACATAAACTAAGGACATTAATGCAAGTCTTCAATAGTGTTGTTATAACCTTTGATAACCATCATTAAACCTCACGTTTTATGTAAATACAGAGCCATTTTAACACAAATCCTAATTATTTTCTTTTCTTTCTCTTTTCTCTACCCTCCCATTGTTCTCCTTCAGCCAAACCCTAAGTTAACCCTTGTTAACACCCTTTGTAATCAAAACACGTCATTTTCTTGTGTGTTTTGCTTTTCTTATCATCCAAATGCCTATTTTAACCACAAGCCTAGCTTATGTCTACATTACTTCACCATTTTCTTTGCATAATTATTATGTACCATTGTCGTCCTCTATTTTTTGCTTGTTTGCCATGGATTCCTCATTATTGGGATTATATTTTTATACCATGGTGTTCCTTATTGTGTCCTCTATAGTTCGGTACTACTTTTGAGCCATATGTGATAAGGAAATATCTTGATGATGGTGAGTATATTTTAGGGTCAGTGAAAATTATATTCTAGCTATTTATAGCATATTCTAGCCTATCTCAGTCTAGTTTTAGCACAGTTTTCACTCTGATGTCTCCATGATTGATCATAACATCCACTTTTAGGAAGAGGCCCACTTTTGAGGAGTCACAATTCATTACAAGGGAGCATTCATAGTGATATAAGGCCTACAGTGGCAATGACATCATTATGCAACGATCAATGGCCCTTACTTTAGGGTCAAGGTTTGATATAATTGGTGCCTTTAGAGTGCCAAGATGGGAGGCAGTACTAAACTCAACTAGGTTATACTATCCTACATTAGTTCATGAGTTTTATGCAAATACAAAAAAGGAGGAGACCAACATAATCAAGATTCAATCATTGTTAAGAGGTATCCCATTATCATTACTACTAGTTATTATCTTCATTATTAGGGATGCCAACAAGGATAAGTTTACAAGTAATAAAAGGACACCAAATTCGGGAATTTGGTTCCATCCAACCTCAGTCTCTCGATTACAGTTATTTGTAGTGTCCTAAGATTAAGTAGGACAGCCAACTTTAGAGCATTCACTCATCTTAATCGGGCACTTCATAGGGAATTATAGTGGTTGTTACCAACGCTAATGTCCTACCTAAGGCCAATGGATTAAGTGAAGTTAAGTGAAGTTTTATGACACTTATATACTATACAAAATACTTTATGGGCTTAGCATCTCATTAAGTTACCATTAATTGGCTTTGTGATCACTTATATGCACATTATGGTTTAAATTCAATGTTTGAACAAAGACTTCTACTTCCTATGCTTGATCATGAGGATCTTTAAGGATTTACAAGTCAACCTTAAAGAAAAGATCCCTGTTCAACCATTTAGTGTAACAATCATTTCATATGTCACACTTAAGTTGTGAAAGTACGCTAGGGTTTGAGGTTGATAGCACAACCTTCAAGTGTACCCATTACACGAGGATGAAAGGGTAGAGAACCCCACAGTTTCAAGCCTTTTCTCTAAGGAGGAGAGTAGTGATAAGACTTCATTTAAGACATCAGTTAACTCAACGTTGCCACTTAGAAACATTCATTCTACTCTCATGCCTTCTGAGCTACCCACTAGTATTATTTTAGATATTCTTATAAGGATGGAGAGTGAGATGGACCACATGGAGGGCTAGATAGATTAGGTATTGGATCATTTATGGTCTATAGACTTTAGACCTAATAGTTTGAAGGTTTTTTATTGTACTTGTGATTTTTTTCTCATTTATATTATTTTTGTATTTTATGCTCCCTAATGTCCACATGATTATATCAATGATATTAAAGCTTTATTATTTTTGTGCCTTATTTTACAATTTTTTCTTTTATTGCTTTTCAGTCATTTGCAAACATGCTCCCATGCACCCAAACGGAAGAATGCATGTCATATATCAGTTAGGTGAGTATTTTTGTTCCAATTTCTTTTTTATTGTATTTATTTTTATTTTTGAACATTAGGAACAATATTACTTATAAGTTGGGGGGCTAGGATTAAATTTTCTTATACTTGATATTATTGTGAATCTAAGAGTAATTTATTTAATATTTCATGAATTTTGTTTGAAATGGCCAATTAAATGTCAAATAATGTGCTTTAATTTGGTTGATGTAATTAATATAGTTGGAATTGAATAATTTATGATTGATTGTGACTTTTTTTAACTTTGAGAGATATTATGTATATGGTTGATTTTTTATGCATGCCCGTTGAAATTTGATGGAATTTCACATAATTTTTATGTAAATTTGAAAATTGGATTCAATTTAATTAATTTCGATTAGATTACATAAAGTGAAAAAGAAGTAAAAATAAAGGCAAGATGGAGTGTAAAACACACTTACTAGGGTAAGATGAAACGTAAAATGTACTTGTTTAAAGGAAAAAAAAAGGAAAAGTAAAATAAATAAATAAATGCATGATTTAGTATAAAAAGCACATGCTGTTGGATTTCATTAGGATGATTCGCATGATTGTTACATGAGGTTATTTGAAATTTGATAAGATGTGTAAGGTGTTAACTTGACTATATATCTTAACCAAAATTTGCAAATTCATGACCAAGAGTGAATTAGGATAGACTAATTATATTAGTTGCATTGACTAGATTGAAGCATTATATTTGACATTTGAAAAGTTATTTGAAAAATTTGATTGAGTTTTCAAATAAGTTGCTTGAAGACAAGTAATAATATAAGTATAAAGGAATTGATAGTAGTGTAATTTATAGGATTTTTTTAATATCATTTTATATGTTTTCACCCTATTTTGGTGTTAAATTGCCTAATTTATATGTATTATTGTTTAATTTGTATACTAAGAAGATAATTTTTGTGAAAAGGATCAAGCATGATTGATTTTTTATAAGAAGAACGTGTGCCTTTAATAGTGTTGTTATTGTCTTATACAAACTACTGTTATTGTCAACATAGGATTAACGATGTTGTTGATGTCTAAATAGATCACTATTAAAGTCTACTATGAAGATATGAGAATAATGTGGGTGCATAATAACGTTGTTAATCTTCAATTTCAAGGTCCATTGATGTCTCTAGAGGTGTGTACTAACAAAATATTAGAGGATAATTTGGACAACTTACTCCTCAAAACCTAATTAGGACATATATAAACTTATTTTGAAGACTTGACAAACATCAATCATCATATTTTAGTTCAAATTTATTCATCTTTTAGTCACTTTTCAGCTTAGTTTTAATTTTTCAATTGTTTTTTTTCCATTTTATTGTAATATGCAATCATTATTATTTTTAAGGATTCTAAGGATTAGGGTAACATGATTCAAGTTTAAAAATCAATTGCGAGCATATTTTAGTGTTCTCTAAACCTTTTATTTAATTGTATCTTACATTATTTTTGTTTTAGTCAATAAATATGTGTTTTAAATTCAATACTTTATGTTTATTAATTAATATATGTGGATAAATTATTTATTAACTAAGGGTAGGTTAGTAGATATAAATTAAGTTATTTTACAGGAATTGTGTGCTAATCTTTGTTTATTAAAGTCTTTAATTTTATGTTTTAAGATAGCCACTTAGAATAGAACCATAGATAATTAGAGATAAAAACCCTAGTTATTGGGAAAATACCTAAATAATGCAATTTAAATCAGCAAATTACCAAACATTGGTTAATTATGAAGTGATAATTTTGAAATAGGGATTTTAGGATTAAAATTTTTGATTTTAAAGCTTAATATTTAAGTTTGTTGAATTACCGAATAACAAAACAGGAAAAATAGAGTTAATGCATAGATTTAATCATGACTATGTCTTATTTTGTGAAGATACCCTAAATTAGGCAACATGCTCATTTTTAAACTTAATTGAATCATTGAAACTCGAAAACCTTAGTTATACATTTGAATTGGTAATTCTTAATTCTAATTTTGATTTCTTTTACATTAAATTGAAGAGTTTAGTTTAGTTTAGTAGTATTTAATTTACTCAATTAACCAATTTAAGTTCTCTAGATAATTGTAATTTGAATGACTTAGTAGTCATAGTTAGATCTTAGAGGGAACGATCATCCAGACTCCAGTAGATCCACTATATTACTTGTTGACAAATGTACTTGCTTATAGTTGGTCTTAGGATAAGATTGAATTAAAAAGAATAGAAGCAAGACCATAACTTTTCTAAAACTAGCACCCACTTTAACATTAGGATTGCTTTCCCCTACTTCAGTAATAGAGTTATTTATGCCATTATTTATTACCTCCTTATATTCCCCAGTTTGAAAAATCTTACATGTTAGTTTCCAAACTCCTTTAATAGGCTCCACTTATGGTCTCCAAGAGTGTGTTGTGGAGATGGCATCTTCAAACAAATTATTATTTTCATCAAGCCTTATGAGAGGAATAACCTTAAAAAGTGCATTTTCTATATCAAATAGGGTACAAAGCCTAGCAAAGCTAATTCACTTCATGATAACTATAGGTTCATTTAGGTAGATTAGCTTCCTCATGTAGCTTACTAGATGACTCAAACTCTTAACAGTCTAATACTTAAAAGGGATATTATGGATGTTGATCCGTAAGGTAACCTAAGCCACTGAGTTGGATTCTCAATTTGCATGGCTACATAAAAATAGGTTTATTTTTTATATGCCATGGCCCTAATTCTATAATTTTTTAAACTTGAATTGTTGAATCAATTTGAACACAATAGATTATCCTTATTCATTGGAACCTTAGTTAAGCCTTGCTACTTCCATTGTGAGTGTGCCCATCTGTTCATTACTAAATAAGGTGGTATTTTACTCCAAAAGAATCTAACCAACACGGAGCTCTATTTTTAACACCCTCCTTTAGCATATTGATTAGTGGGGTCATAATCTTTTTTCGTTTGACAATTACAATGGGATATAATGCAATTTAGGAGAGGGATCGACATCTCTTAACACCTGAATTCATGTTCTTTTGCTCAAGAATTTGCGGGGGTGCACGCACATGTGTGTCAAGTGGTGGTGGTGTAAAATGATGGCTACCTAAGAGGTTCTCAAAAGGAGCGAGATCCTAAGAGTGAGAAGGGTTAGATGTTAAGGAGAGTTGAGTTTCGAAGTTTTAAACCTTAGCAAGAGCTCAAAGTAGAGGAAAGTTCGTCAGGAAGCTTGGCCTATTGATAAGCATATTGCTATGTTTTGCACGTGCTATAAGCATTAAATTAGGGTAATGGGAATATTAAAATAAACAAAAAATTTCAATTCAATGTATAAGAAGTTAGAATTCCATTTAAGGTGATAAAAAAATATTTCATGAATGTGATTAATTATTCTCTAACATCATCAGTTAAAATACTATAAAAATTGAGAAAAATAGATTAAAATAGTTAAAAGAGTTATGAGTTCAAGCTATATAAAGGAATTATTTGTTAGTAATTTTCCCTTAATAACTGGAATTCATTAATTACTATTTTTCAAAGTTTAAGGCTAAGATAACTAAATTTAATCTAGATTAAAGATAATAGGGAAAGTCTTGTTATGGATCTAATTAAGTGAGCTTAATTATAGTAAGGAAAACAAATCCCATTCAATGTAGGCTGGGTACTTATTGAGGTTGTAATGTGAAGACCTAACAAGGTTACCTGTAAATAGCACTAGACCTCTTATATTGCTTAAGTTTCTTTGACATACAATTTCCTCTAACTTATGAAAATATTCAAGCATTATGAAAGTGTTGAAATATCTTGTGCACTTGATTAGAAATAAGTTTCATAAAGTTGATTGAAAGTTTTCAATGGCTTATTCATAAATTGATGATCTTGTTTAAATGATTTAGGAGCTTGTTCATATTATTCAATAGTTTGTTGCTTAGGAATGGATAGCAAAATAGGTAAATTTTTGCACTATTTACATTTATTTTAGTTTATAAAAATTTCATGTATGATCTTGGATAGCTCAATAACATTATCTCAAATACTTCCTTGATTATATGGATTTGAATAAAGGAATTTAGATGGAGATTTCTTAATTTCTTCATAAAGAAACTGAGAAATTAAGTTGTTTTATTTGAATAAATTGAATATTTATTGTTTGGATTGGGTCATACATCAATTTTGCAAGAAGATATAAAAAAATGGCATTTTTTGTGACTTTTTTTAGTGCAAACTTGTGGAATTTGAAAAAGAAAAAGGTGTTCTAAATCACCTAAGAAAGGAAATAATTGATAGTCCCAATCTATACATTTTTTTAGATTGAATTTCATCTGTTAATTCTTAGGTTTAAAATGATTTCACGAAATTTTTGAGCTAAAATGTGTTAATTACTGAATTTGATATTTCTCAAGTAAGTTGGTACAAAAATGATTATTTTCGTACGCCTTGGATATCAATTATGATTGTGGAAAAGGTTCAATGATTCATTGGATTGAAAAATAGAAGAAAGATGTTAAGATAGTGAAAAACACAACTTAAGTAATAGTCGTGGCCCTATCATGGCTTCACCTAGAAATTCTCGAAATTTATCGACTTTTCAATATCTTTTGTGGCTAGAGTTATGGCCGTGACCCTGGCTAAGAAACACCCCACATTCAGTTTCATGGCCTCTCTCATGGTCGTGACTCTGATCATGAGAGAGACTGTGTAACTCTTATAAAAGTGTCATTTTAGGCTTTTGAAGGGATTTTTAGATTTTTGAAGAGAGAGAGCAGCCACCCAAGCTAAAAGACATAATTCCAAACTATTTCTTACTAGAGATTGAAGTAAATAAAGAGGGAGAATTTAAGTTTACAGTGTAGATTCAAGGATCAAGAAGATTTTTAACTATATTTAATTGAAGATTTAAGGGCAAAACTATATAAAAATGAGTTTTCCAACACCTTGTTCACCTTTGATTATTGTTATATTTATTTTTATAGTTATGAATTAAATTTCTTTAAGATCTGGATGGAATGAAACTCTAAAACTTATTATTCAATGTTTGCTCATTGATTTAATTATAAGAACCTAAATTTATCTTATCACAGATATCATTGTATTTAGATTGAAGTTTTTGTTAGCAATTTCAATTCATTATCAGATTTCATACATTTAGATTGAGAAATAAATCAAATGAAGAGATCAATTTATGGATAAAGAGGCTTACATGGGGTTTTAGAGATACATTTACATAATTCCTAACCAATACAAAATCCACAGCTTAAATTAATGCATCCTCTTAGAGTTTTAAATTAAAATATATTCTAATTAATAAAATAAAGGTAGAAATTATATTACATGAGAAAGAGAATAATTTAATTAAGAAATTTTATTGGTCTAATTAAATTGAGTTAAAAATTAAATCAAGATAAAGCATTGAATATGTTGATATTTTAGGGAGATTCTTCATCTAGGTCTCGTTCTTATTAATTGCAAATTTATCTAGCAAAGTGAGTTGGTTTAAGATCTTAGCTAGTTGTTAATTATAGCTTAGTTAATAATTTAATTGATCCATCATCAAGTTTGTTGGATTAGATGATAAAGAGACGGTTAGTACTGATAATTGTGATCCTCGTGGGACGATGTCTGGATTCACTTTAAACTATACTACAAAACGATAGATATATTTGCCTAATATAATTTTAGCATAATTTGGTTTGCTATCTACATACACATAAAAACAACCATCAACAATAGAGAAAGTTGTTTAAAATGCTAACCTAAGGGCACATGACACGTGTTTGACATGTGCATTGTGAGCTTGCTTTGTTGTATGTCATATAAGTCTTATATGTCATCTGAGGGTCTAACATGTGTGCATTATACACTCTTGCATAAAAAATGCCCGTGAAATATGGTACGTGCAATATGCATGGCATTAGGTTAACATGCACTGTTGCATTTTGTTAACATTATTCTAACTTCAATAGGCATTACAAGACAAAAAAAAAAAAAAGAAACTATAAAATTTTAGATTTTGTAGAATGGTCCCTCAAGTTATTTTACATAATTTAAGTATTTTATAGGTACATAAAGTCAATTTTTTGAATTTTTTTGAAATTATTACAATGTCAATAACTAAGGTTCAACTTTTAAAAAGTTCAAATCAAGTTATTAAAAGCCATCTTAGAGTTAATTTTCTTGCAATTAACTTGATTTAATGGAGATACATGTAGTTTTTATATCTCATGAGGTTATTTATTATTCTATATTGCATGATTATTCACTTTTCTAGTTTATTATTATTGAAGTTTCAATATAATAGTATTGATAATGTATTTTTAGCATCATTGTGTGATAATAACTATAAGTTTAAAGGATTCTTATCATATAGAGGTAAGTTTTCATATATTTATACCCATATAAGAAATGTAAGGGTAATATACAGGTATATGCCTTGTGTTTGTGAAGTAGTCTCAGTGCTAATAAGATTGTAATTACCACTATGGCCTGTCAAGTTAATATTAGGTCCATGTTGGCTTGCATATTAGGTAATTTCTCTAGTTTTATATTTTGTTATTTAGTCTACAAATGTTTACTTAGTATGAAACCTAAAAATGTGCATAAATACATTTGATGAAGGAAAGCCATTATTTGAGTGATCTATATACCCATGGGTTGAAAAATCACAAGAATTAATGGTATATATTCTGATTATTTGTTATATACAGGTCTCATTTATATGTATAGTGTATTATGTCTATAGGTGTTTTATGATTTGTTAGATGAAATGTTCAATATACATACTTCTTATGGTTTTTAGCATTGCTGTTAGCCTACATTTATGCTAATGATAAAATATTATTGGTCCTAAATGACACATAAAAGGGAGTGAAATAGGTTCTAAGAATATTTTAAGTAAAAACATAAGAATAAAATCAACAATAATTTTTGGAAGCTAAATAAACAATTATGGAACAAATAAGATAAAAAACAATTGTAATTATTGAAATTAAGATAAGAAATACAAACTTAAAATTGATTACAACTTACAAACCTTTTTAGGTTCAAGGATAACCTACTTTTCCTTTTTCCAGGTTTAAGAATAACCTCTCTTCCATTTTCTAAGGCTCAAGAATAACCTCTCAAATCATTTTTATAGGCTCAAGAATAACCTCACAAATTCTTTTATAGCTTAAGAATAACCTCACAATAAAGAAATAAAGCTTGTACTTGCTTCTCACAAAACTCAAAACAAAATACAAAGAAAGTTATATGCTCGTTTTTCAATATGCTTTATTGTAATTCGTGTATTGCTCCTTGCTTCTTCTACCTTTTATACAGCAAAATGAGGTAAATAATCGTTGGAGTGCATTAATCTTCAATTTGACTGTTGTCTAATGTTAGTGACCATTGTATAAACTTTGTGACTGTTATGTAAATCTTTTATCCGTTGAGTAATATGACCATTGCAAATAATCTGCTCATGATCTCCTTTATTCGGTCGACCGATGATTATATTCAATCGACCAATCTCCGTAGTTTTATTTCATTCGGTCGGTTGGTGGCTTTGGTTTGTCAACAGATGATAATTCGGTCAACCGATCTTCGTATTTAGTCAGCCAATCTCCTCAACGCATTCATTCGATTGACCGATCTACCTTTAGTCAGCCAATACTCCCTTCAACTTTAGTATTTGGTCGACCGGTCCTCCACTTATTCGGACAATCAATATTATTGCTTAAATGCTCCAATCAACCTATCCTGATACACATTTAAACAAAAATATCAATAACAAAGATGTTCATCATCAAAATAAGGTGGAACCCCCTTTGGTTCAACAATCTCCCCCTTTTTGGTGATGAAAAATCCATGTGATTTTAATGTATTTAAAATAGATATAAATTCTCCCTAAATTATACAAAAGTTTAAGACTTCATAAAAATATGTAAAAACTTAACTCCCCCTAAATTCATGCATATGATAAATAAAGAATATTTAATATCACATACCTCTTCCCCTTTTTGGAATAAACACAAAAGGTCATAAGAAATGTCCATTAATCCTACCAATTTCTTGTCTAATTGTGCAAAAATGATCTTCGTATAGAGGTTTAGTAAAAATATCTGCTAATTAATGCAATGTATCAACAAACTCAAGTTTACTATCTCCATTTTGCACATGATCACGAATAAAATGATAACAAATTTCAATATGTTTAGTCCTAGAGTGTTGGATAGGATTCTTAATTAAACAAATGGTTCTTGGGTTATCACATCGAATTGAAATTCTATGAAAATGCAAACCATACTCTTTAAGCTGTTGATTAAGCCATAAAACTTAAGTACAACAACTATTAGCAGCCACATCGACTTTCGTTTTAGATAAGGCAACAGAATTATATTTTTGACAAAACCATGAAACTAATGCATTTCCTAAGAAATGACATGCACTGGATGTACTTTTTCTATCGATCAAGAGACCCCTATAATCAGCATCAGAATACCCAACTAAATCCAAAAAATCATTTTTAGGATACCAAAGTCCTAAATGCAATGTACCATTTAAATAGTGAAAAATATGTTTAATAGCTAATAGGTTTGATTCTTTAGGAGAAGATTGAAAAAGTGCACACAAACAAACACTAACCATGATGTCAAGATGATTAGCAGTTAAATACAATAAACTACCTATCATACGTCGATATAATTTTTCATATATCGCTTTTCCATCTTCATCTTTATTTAATTTGGTGGATGTGCTTATGGGAGTACTTAAGGGCTTTGTTTGATCCATACCGAACCGCTTAAGAAGTTTCCGTGTATACTTTGATTAATTGATGAAGATGCCATCCTTTAATTGTTTGATTTTGAGTCTGAGGAAGAAATTCAGTTCTCCCATCATGCTCATCTCGAACTCCGTACTCATAAACTTAGTAAATTCTTTACACAAATTTTCTTCAGTAGCACAAAAAATAATATCATCAACCTATATTTGAACAATTAATAAAGCTTTTTTATCTTTCTTAATGAATAGGGTGGTAACTACTTTCCCTTTTTCAAAACCATGGTCATGCAAAAAATGAACTTAATCTATCATACCAAGCTTTAGGGCCTTGTTTTAAACCATACAGTGCTTTAGTAAGTTTAAAAACATGTTCGGAAGCATCATGATATTCAAAATCAGGGGGTTGTTCAATATACACTTCTTCTTGAATAAATCCATTTAAAAACGCACTATTAACGTCCATTTGAAACAATTTAAAACCTATATGAGATGCAAATGCAAGAAGTAGTCTAATAGCCTCTAACCTAGCTACAAGGACAAATGTCTCATCATATGCTATTCCTTCTTCTTGGTTATATCCTTTAGCTACTAGTCTTGTTTTGTTTCTAATAATGTTACCTTATTCATCTAGTTTATTCTTAAAAACCCATTTAATACCTATTATAGGGTGATCTACAGGTCTAGGTACTAAAATCCAAACTTTATTTCATTCAAATTATTCCAATTCCTCATTCATTGCTAAAATCCAATTCTCATCATCTAGAGATTTTTTTTATTGTTTTAGGTTTAATCTTTGAAATGAAAGCAATATGAGATAAATTAAGTTGAGATCTAATAGGGAAAGAAGACCCTGTTGAGCTTGACTCTAGTCCGACTTTGTGAAATGACTTGAGAGGTGTAGGATAAGTGGGAG
>JAOXYD010032012.1:0-14100 GCA_028565735.1 Pinacopodium congolense | reverse complement strand
TTTAATTATGAAAGTATTACGAATAATTATTTCAAAAAATTAATTAAACGTATTCTTATTTAAAATTTAGAGTTTGAGAAATGACAAACAGATTTTTTTATTCATACATATATGAAACTTTATATAACCCGACGGGTCAATCCGCGTTGACCCGACCTGAATTTGACCCAACCCGAACTCTACCCGACCTGAAATTGACCCAAACTCAAATTAACCCGATCCGAACCCGACTTGAACCCGAATTGGTGTTAACTCGAAATGACACGAACCTGAATCGACCTAATCCGAACCCGATCTGACCCACCCGATTGACATCCCTAATCGGAATATCAGTATGTATGAGTGAGAGATATCATGTATCTATATTCTATTTGATTTATCTACACAAAGATTGAAATTTACGAAATGAAGATTCGAGTCGGTGGATCATTAGATATATAGCCTATAAGGTTAAGTGAGGCCCTAAATAAATAGAATATCATAAATTAACTAGAATTAATAAAATGAAATAATATTTGTACATATCATGGATTGCATCTCATAGATACGCAATTGTGTGTAATGAAATATGTTATAATATATTGACATGATGATGGATGTATATTTTGATATTTCTTAATAAATATTATAATTTGTGTATATGTTAGATATTCTTTACAAGAATATAAATGTGAAATTCTACTGAGTTGGCAACTCATTCTTTGCTTTTTAATATTTTTAAGAGATGAATTTGATTTGATAGATTTTAGTTTATAGTTTGAATTTTATTATTTCAAAATTAGGCCTTTATGTTGTATTTGACTTGTGATGATATACAATTATATTAGAATTAATAAGATTCGAATTTAATTTATTTGTATGTAATTTATAAATGAATTTTTTCATAAACGTTACATTAAGAGATATCAAAACTTATAAATATGATTTTATGAACTAATTTTTTTGGTGCGTTACAAGATCCCCCTATGTAAGACGTGCTTTCTCTCTAATTATTTGCGAGCATTAAGGATGTGATGACTAGTGATAGACTCTGAGGCGCTAAAAAGCTACCACTTCATATGACAAGTTTTCCTCCGAAAACTCCCTTAAGATGTAGTATTATATAATTTCTTTGATTTATTTTGGATTTGTTTTTGGATGTTAATGACATTGGTTGTTGAATGTTATGCGAATGTAAAATTTTCACCCCATAAAGAATGCATCTTGCATTGGGACTTAGAATAAGCTTACATAAGATGTCTAGATTATGTGTAAAGTTATTTAAAATAATAGATTTCATAGATCGTATTAATGCATTCAACTGGTACTTTGAGATAGAGAGAACTTCTACTTAATTTATCAATTTGAACATAATTACATAACTTGAGAGAGAGTATAATTTAACTTAGAGAGCCTATGGTTTAAGATACTTTAAAAAATCTATTAAATCAAAGTTAAGCAGTGAATGCAAAGGCATTTTAAGGGGACTAACTGTCTAGATCCTCACTTCATTATTACTTGTTAATTTTTATGAGTTTGTATTTAGATTTTATATTAATTATCTAATTTATTTTGATTAATTAATCAATTAATAAATCATTAAGTAAGTTAGATAGCAAGGATAGGAGTTCTTTAGTAATCACAATCCTCGTGAATTTGACACATGGACTCATATTAGCTATATTATGAAGCAATAGGTGCATTTGCCTTATTGTGTGTGAGTATTGTTTATTTGTGGTTCTTTGATATTTTATTTAAAACTTAGGCACATTTTTATACACAACATCATTGATGATAGGGTTTCATGTTGATCAGCTCCTAATTTATGATTGAAATGCAAGTGCACTCCATTAGCAAGTAATGGAGGGGATGTAAGTCCAAAGATTGTTCCTATAAGGATTTAGTATTATTACTAGGTCAAAAGGCATATGAATATCTAGAAATTCCAAATTTAAATGATAAATTAAATTAACGAAGTAAATTAATAACTTATGTAATCTATTAATCAATCTAAACACAAATAATAAGCTAAGGTTTTGCCAATCTTATGATCTAACTAAGATTTTGGAATTCAATGAATTAACTAAGTCTACAAAATTACTATCTTAAATAGATCTAGGATATCCTTATGAAAACAAGATAGAATCATGGTTTAAATCATAATTCATTTACTTGGTTAGTCAAATAAATTAAATTAGAAGGCATACAGATCAATAAGTTCAAACTTAAAATCCCTTTATAGATTGGAGACCTTTACAAGGAAATAAAGTTTAAACATTTGTCAATTCTATTGCATTGTTTAATTAACTTTTCCAACAACTAGATCCAATCTCCTGGATCCCTAATCGCCTAATAACCTATCTTAGGTGGCCAATCTACAATAAATAATTAAGCACTCAACTAAACAAAAATCTTTCAATACAAAAGAAGATAAAAAGAATAATAGTTAATCCATCTACTATCTTAGCCTTAGCTAAAAGGAATTTAATCAACACAAAAGAAGATAAACAGAATAATAGTTAATCCATCTACTATCCTAGCATTAGCTAATAGGAATTTAACTATACATATTGATCAATGAACAAAAAGATATAATCGAATAACACATTCTTATTAATAAGAATGGAGAGTTAATAACATGAAAGAATAAAAGAGGACACTCACACACAATACTTAATGTCTCTCTTGAAAGCTGAGAGAAAATTACTTTAAAACTACTCTAAAACTTGTTAACTAATTTCCTCCTTTAGTTTTTGATGATTATTAGGATTTTAACCCTAATTAATGAGTGATTTCATCGAATTTCCATTTAAAAATAGTTTTAGGTCACATTATCTGTGAGTGGATTTGCCCTTGAACATAAGGATAGACAATACCATTCCTAACAACCATGGGTACTTTGTCATTATTTCAATATGAAGATAAACTGTAGTGCACAATAAGAACAACGACATTATTTCATATCAACATTAATATACCGATTTCAATGTGTAAAATTGATAGGGGTTCATTTCATATGATTTTTCTTGATATTTGATATAAATTCACCACTATTTTGATGTTAAATTTTTTGATTTATGTCTTCAAATGTATAATTTGAAAATTAACATCAAACTAAAGTGTAAATCAAGTAAAAGAATAAAAAATCTAGCTTAATAGGAGCAAAACATGGGTCTAAATCCAACCCACATTTAACCCCTTAAGACCAATGTTTAAGTCAAGATTAGGAGTCAAACATGGTGGGTTCAACGACGCCATTTAACTGTTCTAGAAATGTTGTTTAAGTAGTAGCCAAGACATATCCAAGTCCTTCTTCAATTTCGATTGGCTGCAACTTGTCCACTTGCTTCCCCCTTATAACTGAGACATATATGAAGCCATATAACTTATTTTCATAGATGTTATAATAGATTGAGAACTAAAAAAATATGAGATTTGGCTTATAATTTCTTCTTTCCTTTCTTTAGTTAGGTTTTCTTTCTATTTTATTTTCCAACCTTGTTTTTTTTTTAATGTTTTCAGGTTATTCTTAAGGATTCTAGGAGTTTATTAAGCTGATTAAAGGCTTTCTATCACTTTGGATCAATATTTGGTGAAATAAAAACCCTTCTTTCACTTATTTCACTCTCTTTGTTCATATATGTCAAGAACATGTGCTGTTATGGATGAATCTAAAATTTCTCTTTTATGTATGATGTTTTAAGTTGATTTCTTGCTAGGGACAAGTTCTTAAATGGATTTAATGAGTTTTATCACTTTTTGGGTGTTATTCTTTATTTATTTAAGATATTAAGGGTTGTCTTGACTTGATCACTTAAAATAAAATTAAATATAATTAAAGGTTTAAGAAATCTACTTCAATCTTTAGAAAAATTAGTAAACAAAATAGTTTAAATCAAGGATCTAAGAAACTTACTTTGTTAATCATGAGGGTACTAATTTTGGATATGGAATTTAGAATCAGAATTTCTTGAGCCTTAAGCCTAATCCCTATCAATTAAATGAATAACCAAATTTCAATTTGGGATCATTAAAGAAAAGGAATTGACTTAACTATAGCAATGTTTTGAGTTAGTGAAGACCTTAGATTAGGCATTCCAATCCATTCCATAACTTAATTAAGTCATTGATGACCTAAGCCTTAGCTAGTTGGTCAATTTGGTAACTCTTAATATAATGTGAGTCCAAAGGCATTGTTTGGAAGTTTTTTTAATGTTAAATTAGTTGTTTTAGTAGTTATAACCCTTTAATTTTAGCAATCTTAAGCTTCCTAGATAATTTTAATCCAATTGCCTTAGTAGTCATATATTCCTTGTGGGTTTGACATTTCATAATCATAAAAATGCTCCACTTTGTTACTTGTTGACCGGTACACTATTATATTATTGGTTTTTGAATTGAATTTGAATTTAATGTTAATTGATTGAATTATATAAGCTTATTGGGTGTTAAACCAACAAACAATACATTTTTGGCACCGTTGCTCAGAAATTCAATTGTGATATTAGGAATATATCAGTGTCAATTACTCTAGGATGTAAATATTATTTATATTGTGTTACTTTATTTCTTGTTTTTTGTTTGTTGTGTTCTTGTTTTTGTGTTTTTTTTCTGTTTAGTTTGTGTGTTGCTCATCTTTTGGTGCCTAGTTCTAGTCATTGGAAGATGTGGGGCTAACATGATTATTGGCAAGATCGCTAATTGTATGAGCTTAAAGAGGTAAGCAATAAATGGGCAAACTAAGGCGAATTAAATTATAAATCCTATGCTTTTGATTAGTCATATTATCTTGATTTTTCATAGAAAAATCCATATGAATTTGGACCATCTTTTGCTCCTTGTCATTCATCTCCTTTCCAAGATTTTTCTAATTAATTTTCTAGATCATCTTATAAACCTTTGTCCTATCATGAAGCTAGAATAGCTAAATTAATTGTAATGAAGGATTTAATGAAAGAATTTTAAAAAATGCATTCCCTTGTCAAAGAAAGTAGGATTCAAGATAAGACTCTTTTAGAATTTCAAGTAGGATCCCAAATCGCATAATTTAAAAATCCTTTTAAGAATATTCTCCACTTCTAACAAATGCTTCCTCTATATTAGATTCAAGTTAATTAAATACTTTGGACATGCATAATGGCGAGTAAAAGCTTTCTATTTCCTTTAATCAGAATGATGATGTGCATGAGTTTTTAATTCCTTCTAGCATTAAGGATATGGATATTGATGAATGTTTACATCATTACCAAACTTTTGACTTAGGAAATAATTGAACTTATGATAAAACTTTGGAAAGTGATGAATTAATTTTTAACCTAGATAATTATGTGGAAGCTAATGTGAGCATAAATATTAGCTATGATTTTTGATAGTGAAGAATTTGAACCTTTGGATGAAACCTTGGAAAGTGATGAATCACTTTACGACTTTATGGTTTAATTTACTAAAATTTTAAATCAAGATTTGTCCTTAGAAGAAGAAACTAGTACGAGTCATAAAGAAAACATCATTGGTGGTAAGGAAAAGCTTCTTATTGATTTAAAAGAGAGTGAGATGAGGCTTGTGATGAGATTAATAAAGATGAGCCAATTGAAGTATCATATGAATGCATTAATTTTCTAGGTGTTACTATTTTTAATTATAGGCAAAAAGTGGTGATTCTTAACCTTCTTACATGGTACTTTGTTAAGGGTAAGAGCTTTACACTGTTTCTTTCAAAGTAAGGATTTGTGATGTTTTTGAGCTTTGAAGGGTATAGGATGCTTTGAATCATTTGTTTTCCTTTACCTAAAGAATGAAGTAAGTAAGTTGGATGACCAGCTAAAATTTCATTTAAAAATTCCCTAATTTTAATGTTCAATTAAAAAACCTTAAAGAAGCGCTTGTTGGGAGGCAACTCAACCATGGATTTAAGTTCTTTTGTTTCCTTTTAGGTTTAATTTTAGTCTAGTGTGCTTTTAATTTGCTTTTTAAAGTTAAATTTCTAGTATTCTAGTGTATTTCTTTTATTTTCTTTTGATTTGGTTTTTAAAAACCTATTTTGGGAATCCTTAATTAGAGCTTGGTGTGTTTGTTCTACTTTGACTTATTGTGTTTTTCAAGTCTTTTCTTTAATTTTATTTTCTTTTAGTATGTATATGCAGGTTTCTTTTTCTTTTAGTAATGTGTTAAGTCTTTTGATTATGTGTGGACTTAATTTATTAGTTTGTTTTTCCTTTAGTTTAGTGTGCTTTTTTGTGTGTGTGTGAAGTTAGTGTTTAATTTAGTCTTTTAAAAATTTAGAGTGTTTAAGCTTCTTTTTTTATTAAGTTTTTATTTTGGTGTGATTAAATGTGTTTTAATCCTCTTTAATTTGATTTCAGTGTGTTTTTGTGATCTTAGCTTTGATCCATGTTCAATTTGTGTGTTTAATTCATCTAGAATGATTAGGACATGAATTAAAATCAAATTAGTTAAGTTTGGTGTGATTTTTCACTTTTAAAATTACTTTCTGGAGAGTAAAATGGCAGGAGTAAACAGCATCACCTCTAACTCGCTAAACCCAACTTTTACTCATGTCTGGAGAATTAAACGCGATCATTTAAACGACACCATTTAACTTCCTAGGTGTTGTAGTTTAACTGTTGTAGTTTAACTCCTTATTTTGCACATAAATGACGTAGTTTTGAGTCTATCTTCCTCTTTTCTCCTAGATGCTTTCTTCAATGCCTTTCACCCCTTTTAGCTTCCAAATGCCCTAAATCCCTCATTTCTTGTACAAATCTCATGTTCTTGGTATCTATTTGTTGCATTTTCTATCTAGAACACAAATTGACCATCAAATCACTTAAATTCACTAGAATCTCTCAGAAATCCCCTCTAATTGTTTGGGTCATTATTCACCACCGAAGATATTTTCTTAATTTTCTTGAGTTCTAGTGCTCTAATTGCTTAGATGTTTATACCATTGTGATCCATTAGCTCTCTAATTGGATCAAGTTTATGGCCTAATTTTATTGTCAAAATTTAGGAATTTTATTGTCAAAATTTAATGAATTAAATATGTAATATTTTTTGGAAAAATTTTCTAAATTTCTTTATGTTTTCTAATTTGTTTTATCATCTTTATTGAACTGCTTTAGTTTAGATGGAACCTAGGCATTTTTCCCGAGCCTTTAGCTCAGAATCAAGAATGAATTTTGATTATTCTCGCTTCACAAATCATGATAACTTTAATTGGTTTGATGCCTGTCACAACAATGAATTCATTATTAAGAGGTTTATTGAATCTGATGTGGAGGCAGAGTTTCACATTTCACCTCTTTTTTGAGCCTTTCAATGGCTTCTAGTGCTTACCATTGTACTCTCGTACTATCCATTGCTGGTAAAGGAGTTCTTTTCCAATATTAAGGAAAAGATTGCCTCTGACCTTCTTGAAATTTGAACATCGGTGTGAGGTACCCCAGTAGTCCTTGCTCATTTCTTTTTTCTTTCTTATGGGTACTAAATATAAGAGATATCTATATTCATAAGGTGGATAGAATTCAAGATGATTTTGTTCTTTCTAATCCCTCATTCTTGATGGATGTAACCAGAGCTCAGTTAGGTTTGATTAGTTCACTTGAAAAGAGAGGCTATCCCTCCAACCAGTTGAGTATCATAGATTACATAACTGTAGCAATTTTTAGAGCAAATGTACTTCCTAGAGCTAGTGATCTCAATGAGCTTAGATTTGATGACACATATCTTCTATATAAGTTACTTCATGTAATAGGAGCTTTAAAGTGTCTTCCTTTGGCTGGGTTTATTTTACAAAGCATGAGGAATATAGTTTAATTCACCAACCAAACCAAAAGCTTATGTTTTCTAGTGTTTTCTTATGAGGATATTCGAGAAATTTAGATGGTGAGGTAGTAGTAAATCCTACCAACTCCATTTCATATTTGATTTTAAAGCTTTGGTCATATTATAGAGTTTTTGGAGAGTGAAGAAACACTATTTTTAGACATTTATAGGCAAGTGAGCATATAGATGATGCAGATATCCTAGCACTTACTTGTGTAGCCGATCTTGAGGAAGGTGTTGGCGAGGCTTCGTCAGAAATAACTCCGAGCATTCATAGACGACCTCCTATTGATCCTACTCCAGCTTATGTAGCTCTTGTACCACCTTCTAAGCCACTTTCCAATGATTTATTCATTGCTATTTTAAGGATGGAGACTTGTTTAAAGACTGGTTTCACTATTATTATCTCTCAAATGGATGGGATGGACGCTTGCATGCTTCGTTTTCAACAGTAGCTTGATTAGATTGAGAGCGGAATTTAGAGGCACGCCAGCAACCTCCAAATGATTAGAGTCATGATTTTTAGTTATTTTTGTTTACACATTTTTGTTCATGGAACATGCGTTTTTTCTTTTTGTTTGTGTTTGTTTTCATTTCTTTAGTTGTAGGTTGGCAGCTTCTTATGAATTATAGGTTCTTTTGATATATTTTGACTCCATTAATGTACTTAGATGTGATATATATATATATATATATAGAGCATGGATTCTGTTATTATTGTCTCTTATGCTTTCATTTTCCTTTTATCATTTCTAGTGCATGCAAAGATCCAATTTCAATGTTCACTTTAATAGATTGATAAAATATACTATCATTTCATTCAAGGTGCTTTCCTTCCCTTTGTCTCTCATTTTTTACTTTAGTGTTAATTTTATGAACATTGAGGTTAATGTTTAGTTTAAGTATAGGAGAGGGAGTTTCACACTTATGTTTATTTGTCCACAACTTTATCATTTTATCATCTTTTTCAATATAATTTATAATTGGTGGAAAAGTTTTTCAATTTTGATGCTTATCATTGAAAATTTTTCTTTTGATTTCGATTATTTTGAATGAATTAAGATGTTATATTCTTAATTAATCATGTTTATTAACATTTAATTTTGATTTCTTTATATTTTAGATAATAAATATCTAATGATCATGATGACTTTATAGGTATAAAATGTATTTTTTCAAAGTGATTTGGATCTTGTTTAAGACATTTTTCATATTTTTTAATATTAAAATCAAAATCAAAATAAAAAAGAAAAATAACAGAAAAAGTGATTAAATGAATTAAAAATGAGCAAGTTTTCATTTACTACACTGGATTCAAATCATTTGGTTGAAGTTAAAGAAATGAGAGGTGACTCAATTAAGTAATGGGGGATGTTCACAACAAAATGTTTATCCTCGTATAAAAAGATTGAATGATCTCTTAACTAAGCCATAAAACCCCACATTATTGTTTCATGATTGTGCTTCATGTTTAAATGATGTAATTTTGGCTAAAAGATGATTCATTTTGCTTTAAGAATGTTCATTTAATATTTAAAAATGACTTGTGGTTTAGATTGAAGTTTGAACGAATATGAGGTTATTTTAAGTTGTTCGTTACTTTACATGCTTGATTAATCATATGGCATCTTAAGGATTTGTTTGATGATTGCATGATTAGGAAAAGTTTCAATGATATGGTTTAATGGATTGTTTATTTCCAAAAAAATTTAATTTTTTAAAATTGATAATGGATTGATTTACTTGAGGATAAGCAAATGCTTAAGGGTAGGGGAATTGATAAATGTTCATTTCATATGATTTGTCTTAGTATTTTGATATAAATTCACCCTTATTTTGATGTGAAATAGTTTAATTTATATCTTAAAATGTTTAATTTATAGATTAACATAAAATTAAAGATGAAATCAATTAAACGAATCAAAATTGTAGTTGAATAAGAGCAAAATGTGGGTCTAAAGCCAGCCTACGTTTAACCCCTAAAGACTTATGTTTAAGTCAGGATCAGGAGTTAAACGTGAGGGGTTCAATGGTGTCATGTAACTATTCTTCAAGTGCTATTTAAATAGCAGTCAAGAGATATCCAGCTGGTTTGTCAATTATGATTGACTGCAACTTGTCCACTTGCTTCCCACTTGTAGTTGAGACATATATGAAGCTATAAAACCTATTTTTGGAGATGTAAGAGTAGATCGAGAGCTAAAAATTTGAGATTTAACTTAGAGTTTCTTATTTTCCTTCCTTAGTCAGGTTTTCTTTTTGTTTTTCTTTTCCAACCTTGTTCTTTATATTTTCAAGTTATTAAGGATTCCAAGAGTTTATTAAGTTGATAGAAGGTTGTCTATCACTTTGTATCAATATTTTGTGAAATCTAACTCCTTCTTTCACTTATTTCACTCTCTTTGTTCATATATGACAAAAACATGTGTTGTTATGGATGAATATGGAATTTCTTATTTATATATGATGATTTAAGTTGATTTCTTACTAAGGACATATTTTTAATTAGATTGAATGAGTTTTATCACATGATTGGGTGCTAATCTTTGTTTGTTTGAGATCTTAAGGCTTGTCTTAGCTTGATCACTTAAGATACTATTAAAGATGATTAAAGATACGAGAAATCTACTTTAATCATTGGAAAAATCAGTAAATAACGTGGTATAAATCAAGGATCTAAGAAATTTAATTTGCTTAATCATCAGGGTATTATCTTAATATATAATTTAGGATTAGAACTTCTTGAACCTTAAACCTATCCCTCTTAATTGAATGAATAACCAAACTATAATTTAGGATGATTAGAGATAAGGAATTGACTTAACTATAGTAATGCTTTGAGTTAGTCAAGACCTTAGATTAGGCATTCTACTCCATTTTATAACTCAATTAAGTCACTTAATACCTAAGCCTTAGCTAGTTAGTTAATATGTTAATTCTTAATCTAATATGAGTTTAAAGGCATTGTTTGGAATTTTTTAGATTAAATTAATTGTTTTAATAGTTATAACCATTTAAGTTTAGTAGTCTTGAGCTTCCTAGATAATTGTAATCTGATTGCCTTAGTAGTCAACCTATTCCTTGTGGGTTCGACATTCTGGAATAAAAAAATGCTTCACTTTTTTACTTATTAATCGGTATACTATAGTATTTTTGATTTGGAATTGAATTTAAATTTAATGTTAATTGATTGAATTGTTTGAGCTTATTGAGTATTAAACTAAGCAACAACAAGAATAATCGTGCTTCACTATTAAGAACAATTGCATCATTCAAGATAGTCTTTTTTCTTCTACTAAATGCATTAAGTTTAGGTTTAAACTCTGTAGTTGGCTATACATTTACAAATTAACTAAATAACTCATAATTAGGATAAATAAAAAGATTAATAGGAGTAAAAACAGATAAAATTTGGTTTATAAACCTATACAAAATGCCCTTATTAATTCCCCCATACTTGAACTATTGCTTATCCTTATGTAACTACTTAGATACTCATTTAAAGTACTCTAATGGTATCAAAATACCAATCAAGCACATTAGTTTAAACCAATGCAATTAAATATAGCTATAATTTTTAATATGGATCAACACATATGGTTAAAAACACATAATAAAGCCAATTCTCAAACATAAAATTAAATCTTACAAAACTCATATAGATAATTATGAAAACCTTTTCTATGGAAATTTAATGACTTGTGCATTTTGCACTCTATCATGCCTTAATCATGTTCATTAATTTTACAATTGATTCGAAAAGTGTATTTTATGCTTCATCTCATTTTGGCAAGTGCATTTTATGCTTCGTCTTATCTTTACATACACATATTCATATTTATGATCACTTTTAATTTAATTTAATTACTTTCAAATTCTCAAATTTTAAAATTTTAACCAAAATTGAACACCTTATTCTAAATTCATGCAAAGATCCAAATAAAACTTCATCAAGTATTCAATATATTGTCTAAAGAATTTGTTGAACTAAGGAGGTTACAACTTGTAGTTTTGATGATAACAAAACATATCTATTACAGTGGTTATTTTGCTTGAAAGATAGGAATTTGGATGGTATTCATAAACTTATATTGGAGCCTAAAGTTGATGTTTCATTAGGAAAAAAAATAAAGACAAACATTAAAGTAAAGATCAAGTGATATATAAAAATCAATATGAAAAAGAAGATTGAATAAGTTTATATTTGTATTTTTTGTTGTAATTCTTGTCTCGATCTTTTTAATATATGAAGGGCTTAATGGTTACATAATTGTTTGCATTTAGGACTTTTGTATAGAATATTTACATATATCTTGCATATTAGGATTTTTGTATAGAGTATTTCACATCCATGAGGCATTTTATAAGAAAACTTTTAAAAATATCCTCTTAATTTATTGAAATATTTTGGAGGAGTGTTTAAGATTATTTAAGTTAAGAGTTTATCAAAAGAATGATTTTAGGATATTTAGGAAAACTTTGAAAATTTTTTGAAGTAAAAGGAATAGTTTGGAATTTATTTCGAAATAAAACGTTTCAAAAAGTAGTTAAAGTTACATGGATTAAGATATTTTAAACTTTTGATTTAAATGAAAGAATCTTGATCATAAAAATATTTAGGGGAAGTTTTGAAATTTTTGTGAATTGGTTATCAAGTGAAAGGAATTGTTTTTTGATGTTTGGAAGCTATTTGGAATTGATTTTGGAATGAAAGTTTTGAAAATATGCATAAAGTTTTATAAAAGAAGACATTTTGAGTTGTGAATTTTAATTGAAGACTCTTAATCACTAAACAGTTTTTGCAAACTTGGTTGAGTCAAGTTTTTGTGAAAAGGATAAATTATGGAAGCTTTGAAAACTTTATATAGTTTAGAATTTTTGAAAAGAGCAAAAATTTTTATACATCAAGACATATTTGGTTTTTTATTTTAATTGAAAGGTATTAATCCTAAAAATGTTTTAGGGAAATTTTGGAATTTGGTTGAATTGGTTTTGAATTAAAACAAATTTTTTTGAAGTATTTGGAAAGCTTGGAAAGTTTATGTAGAAGTGAAAAAAACTGATATTTAGAAGCATTAGTCAATCGATACAGGAGGCTAGTCGACCACTATGTTCAAATTTGGGGCATTGGTCAATCAATGCTATCTAGTGGTTGTAAAGTGACTGGTTAAGGCATTAGTCAACTAGTCTAAGGCACTGGTCATCTAGTTAAAGCTATAAGGCAATGATTATTATATTCTTGTTTCCAACAACTTTTTAAGTAGCTTAAATGGTTAAGAACTGTTTCTAACATATTATTGATCTTGTTAAGCCTATAAATACACAGTTAAGATGTATTTGAAGAAGTTTTAATAGTCTTGAATGAATTAAGAAAAATATTATATGGTTTGGAATGAGTTATGGGGTGGTTTTGAATGAGCCTTGAGAAAAGTTATGTAATTGTTGAGTTTTTCAGATGTGTTGCATCTCATTTATTGTTTCTATGAGCCCTTTGAGCATTCTATTGAAAATAGAACAAATTTTATAGAAATACGTAACTACAACGTGATTCATTTAAAAATTATCATAGACAAAGTATTATATGCATATATAATGTACATAATTCTATAAATATATTTCATTTATATTCTATACCTCATTATTAAAAAAGGATGATATATAATGGTAGAAGACCTAAAAATTAACATAAGTACAACCATATGAGGACTTGCAATGCAAGATGATAATATAGGCATCCATATAGGAATCATACTCATGTGCCTATGTTTTATCATTAATTTGACTATTATGAATATATTAAATGATTTTTTAATGACCAGTGAAAAAGTTCGTATGATAAACCAAAAGGTTTGAATGGCATGAAGACTGCTAACCCTAAGGAACCAAGTTAGTAAGGGTAGTAAAAATTCATTAAATTTTAATTTGAAGGTTAATAGATATCAAATATTTCTCTAAGAAAAAAAGGACTATCACCAAGAAACCTTGATAAACCAAGTGAGAGAAGAAACAAAATGAGAAATTGTTGATACACAAAAAGGGAGGTGTATGAACTCTTTAAAGCTTTGTTAGGTGATCTTGGTATGGAAATAAACTTGGATGATTGTTGATGTTTCATGATTTAAATGGTTTCATCAATTTTGAGTTATGGAGTCAAATTTGATTTAAGAACAATGTTATGAAGATTAATCCAACATGACTAGATTTTGCGTGATTAGTAGCAGGAGTCCATTTTATAGTTTTTTTTGTTATTATTTGTTATAAAACTACCCCTATTTTAATTTTTAAATGTTCACAGAA